>JAUCNO010001091.1:11331315-11347505 GCA_032353835.1 Enteromius viviparus | reverse complement strand
ACCCAGGAGCTGCAGCAGTGTCCTGCTCCAAAGATCACTGACGTGAGGATTCTTCTAGTCTTTCTTTTCTCGATACTGTCACTCAACATTATCTTAAATCTAGCCAACACTACATTCAGTCACGCTTCAATCTAAGCTCAAAATTCATCTGAGAATATCTCGCTGGCGCCACGTCAGCCATCACTAACCTAATCTCACTATTCCCGGTAAAATGCATTTCATAAATTTCTACTCTTCATCTTGTCTATAAAACACCATTTATTTTCATCCTCTTCTCCATTTTTCATGCCTAAATGATATATATATGGCTGCGCTGGTAGTCACAAACTCAGTCTCTCACTCTTGTGTTTTGTTGAATCCATCTGAGACTCTAATGATCGCGCCGCCTGCGCCTGATGGTGTTTTATTATTTGTCATCTGGCAAATGATTTTCTCCAAAGCAGCTGAATCACTCAAGGGCACAATGGTTATGGGTGATCTTTGTAACACTATAGTTTATTGTTTTGAGTATTATGGGCCTATTTTAACCATGCTGTTCTGCTTTGGTTCCAGATTGTTCCCCGGTATGGGCCGATAAATGGACAGATTTCGGTCACAATAAAAGGCTCTAACTTGGGCATCAAGCAGGAGGACATTAAGAGAATCACCGTGGCTGGAGTGCCTTGTACTCATCAGCCAGAGAAATACTCCGTCAGTACCAGGTACAGCATGACTGCCTTACTAGATGGATGCAGTAATACCGTATATACTGTACTGCTGTTGTATAGAGCATTTAAAACACACGTCGCACGCTTTATTACTCAGTTCTGCCCATGTTTTTTTTTAGTGTTGTATGTGAGATTGGGGCTCTCCCCCCACCACCCCCTGAAGACCTCCCCTCTTACAGAAGGTCTAGGTCTGGGGAAGTGGAAGTGGAGGTGGAAGGAGGAAGAACAGGACGCTCAGAAGTGCATTTCACTTATAGGGTAACTACTTTCCCTGTGATCAAACCTTTGTGGATGTTTAGTATCCTGTCTTTTTAACTCAATTTCTAAATAACTGAATTCCTGAAACAGACAGCTTAGTCTCTGCTTCCTGATCAAGTAGTTTTTTCTGGTCAAGCTAGTAAACTAGCATTGTCATAAACCAACAAAATGGAGCTGGTTGATCTAAAAAAATAATAAATAAATAAAATAATTAAATATTTTTTTATTTTTAGATTTCAGTCAGAAATGAGCCAAGTTTTCATGTTTTTTTTTTTTAAGTCTGTTGCATTTATTTAATAAATTCCTTTTGCAATACAATGATTTGTATTTTAATGTTTTTGTAAGTATAATTTATTTCTGTGATGAAAGCAGAATTTTCAGCAAGTTATTCCAGCCTTTAGTGTCTTTTATAAATCTTTACAAATCTTACTAAGCATAGATCTTTTAAATTGTAGTGTATGGGTAGGTTAGTATTATATCTTTTCAGACATAAAATGTATGTTTTATTCCACTGACTGTGTGAGCATAGCTTTATTAATATTTAATAAAGCTAGACTGATGTAGAAAAATGAGCGATTATTGAAGCTGAGTGAGTAAATGTTAAAAGATTCTTTTCTCTCTCAGGATCCTGACCCGAAGACTGTGTCCCCATCTCAAGGCCCAGTTGCTGGAGGAACCGTCATCACTATCTCGGGATCCGACCTAGACACGGCTAGCATAGATGACATCAGCATTACAGTGGACAAAGTGCCATGTAAAGTGTAAGTAACCAGGAAAGATCGAGCAGATTTGATTTATCTTAGTCCAGTTCTGATCATTCTTTGTTTTCAAACATGCAGGTTGACATTTGGCCCGCAGATCACCTGCATGACAGGCCCATATGGACCAAACATTCCATCTGATAGATTGCTCGTTAGTGTAAAGTATGGCAAGGACACTAAAACAGTCAGCGGATTCGAATACTTAGCCAATCCCAAAGTTACAGATTACTCCCCACGGGCCAGCTTTGTTTGGTAAGTCCGTTTTTAAGCCTCGCTCACATTTACAGCCTCACCTCGGGCGTTTCAAATTTTGAATGTCATTGCTTTGATTACAATTATGCTGTCAACATGTATTTTAAGGTTTAAGGGTGAAAATGTATGGCTTCTATGAGTGTTACATGTCTGTCTGTGTGTTTTCAGCGGAGGTCGTAAGATCATAGTGATGGGATCTGGATTTGATCTGGTGCAGAGAGCCACCATGCGCGTGCTGCCCTCTTCTGACGAGTTCAATCACAAGTCTAGCAATGTAGAGGTGTGTGTAGAGTTTTTGTAATAATTTGGTTCTGGGCCCATCTGTGATAGTCAGTGGTCACTTACAATAAGCAAGGTGGGACGCTTATTTTGTTTTTTTATAGTTTGAAATTTTGGCATGACAGTTAACAATAAAATATGTTTAAGTCGTAAAATTAATAAAAACTAAAACTGACATAAAAATAAATTAAAGCTAAACAGAAACTTAAACAAATCTAAAACTATGTCAAAGGCACATAATAGAATTACTACAAATTGCAAAAGATTGTCAAATATTAATAACTACTCTTATAGTTAATTAATACTAAAATTGTGCGCGTAACTCAAAAAAAACAAACCTAATTCTCCATAATTTACACAATATTTAGAGCCTTTTGAAGGCATTTAATAACTTTGAGAAGGCTAAAATGTAAGGTATTATTTATTGAAAGCGTTTTTGCTTAGTGTTGCTTGTGCTTCCGTTTTAAATCTTCAGGTTTCCTTATTTTGTTCTGTCAGATGTTATTGATTGGCTCTTAAGAAATGTCAGCGTTTCATTTTTATGTAATTTATTTTTTTGATCAAATGCCTGGCTGTCACAAGCCATTGCTCCGTCTCAAGCTGAGGAGTTTCCTTTCTCTCTTCTCTTCTGTCTGCATCTACCCAACATTTCCTTTCCTCCGTCCCCCTTCTCTTAATGTTAATAAGCAACATTCATCACTTGGCTGACATCCTGCTGTCTTGTTTCTTTTTTTAGTGCTCAGACATTCGTAAAATATGTTTTACGCAGGGAAAAACTGACTTGTTTTCTTTCCTGCAGTTCTTTCAAGACTTCTCCTTCAAGAACGAGACTGTACTTGAGTTCTTCTCTCCCGTTGTGAACAAGACATACATAAACCTGTCTTTAAGAACGATCATCCAGCTCGACAACTTGGTGGAGAACTTGACGGATTTCGTTTACCATCAAGACCCCTTGTTTGATCTTTTGCCCGATAAAGCCATCACTGAAAACAGCATCATCAACATTAATGTGAGTATTTTTACCTAACCACAGATTTTGGATGGGAAAAATATGCCTTAAAAGGACTTAGGTTTAACTGCTTTATTTTGCAGGGTAAAGGTTTTTCCAAAGCCATGACTGCCAAAGAGGCCGAGGCGTTTGTGGGTGATGAACTATGCCAGGTGACAATCCTAGAGGACGATAAGCTGTTCCTCGTGGCCCCCTCCAGCCCTCCTAAATCCCCCAAACGCCATCGCAGAGACACCAGCTCAGAGGCTATAGAGCTGACGGTTAGAAATTGCTCTGCACAAGCTTTAATTACCGCCATTCTCACCAGTTTTACCATGTGATCAATGTTACTTGACTCTTTCAGATCAAATTCGGCAAAGGAGAGTGGAATGTCGGCTCTGTTCGCTTTGAGAGGAAGTACGAGGTTCCTCTTTATATCATCATTCCTGCTGTCCTCATTCCCATGGTCCTCTTCATTGCAGTGTCGATCTATTGCTATAGGTAACAAACCTCTGAGTGCACCAGACTGTATTAATGTGAACTTAATAACTTTGATTTCAAAGCTGTGGTCTAGTGAGTAGCGCATCAGACATATTGCTCAATTTATTTTTCCAATATGCTCTCATTCCCTTCACTTCTATCTGTCATTTCCTGTCTTCTCTCTCTAACATAAAAAGAGTTTTGTTTTTATTGTATTATAGAAGTGAACACAATTACTTAATTAAATAAAATAAAAAATCGAAACAAATTTAAGTTCAGCCCGATTCTCAAAAGCAATTAAACCTGTTTTTCAGATTTGCCGTTCTCTCTAATAAAGGCATTGTATTTAATTCAATTAATAATCTATAATAAGTAGTAAATTAAAATGCGCAGATTAAACAACTTTAGAATTGGTAATTAACTTAATTTCCTGTCTTCCTCTCTACTGTAATAAAAAATTAAAATAGTAAGCAGTAAATTAGGTTTAATTATAAATATTGTTTGTGTGTGCGCAGGAGGAAAAGCCAGCAGGCAGAACGAGAGTATGAGAAAATCAAAAATCAGCTTGCGAATTTAGAAGAGAGCGTCCGTGATCGCTGTAAAAAAGAGTTCACAGGTGAGTTATTCCTGCTTCTCGGATAGTTTATCATCTTGTACAAAACAATTCGGTCATAAACTGTTGATTTTCTGTTATTTTTGTTTGATGCTGGTCACTTCAGCAGATATTTTCTTTCTAGAAATTTTTTTTGAAGAACGAGGATGATGTATATCTTTACTTTTTGCTTCTACACTGCCACCAAGACAAATTCCTTGTGTGTGTGTGTAAACACTTAAGCTCTTTCTGATTCTGAGTTTTGTTATTCTGAAAGCTTCTGCTTGTATATTACACCTCACTCTCTGTGTTTCTTAGATCTTATGATAGAGATGGAGGACCACACTAGTGATCTGAATGAAGCTCGAATCCCATTCCTGGACTACAAGAACTACACCAATCGCGTTTTCTTCCTGCCCTCCAAAGATGGAGCCAACGATGTCATGATCACTGGCAAGCTGAACATTCCAGAATCCCGCAGAGCCATTGTAGACCAAGCCCTCAACCAGTTCTCCAATCTCCTGAACAGCAAAACCTTTCTCATCAACGTGAGACCCTTTAGGACATTTAAAGTCTCCAGCTGGATGAGTTTGCTTTGTTGGCATGTCTGCATACACCTGGATTTGATGTATAAGCTGACTTAAGCATTCATGTCTTTGTGATTTAGTTCATTCGTACCCTGGAGAATAGGCACGAGTTCAATGCCAGGAATAAGGTTTACTTTGCTTCGTTGTTGACGGTGGCGCTCCATGGAAAGCTGGAGTACTACACAGACATCATGAGAACCCTCCTGCTGGAGCTGATGGAGGAATACATCCACAGCAAGAACCCTAAACTCATGCTCCGCAGGTCAGAACCAGCTCACGTAATTCACTTTTATTGTTGCTTGTACTTAGCTTTAAATGAGACACCAGATACCCGTTGGTAGGATTCTTTAGTGTATTCGTGAAATGTCTGCAAAATACTTTCCCAGTGGTCATGTAATTCAGCCCTTTTGAATCTTTTACAAACAGCTCCGTTCACAGCTACCTGTTTTCGGTGCATGTCTCTTTAAATGATAATGAGCTACTGATCACACCCTCTTTTCTGTTTTTGTGTATTTGATGGTGCATTATATTCAAACACAATGTGAAAGTGAATTTTGCATCCAGTGCCCTCTTTTATATTTCCATGCCGTCATAAAAATTATCTGCAGATGAATAATTCCTTTGACCAGAATATTATAGACTTGACCCGTTTGGTTTATGCTATTAAACAACCACATTGCACCCACACTAAACACTCCAGAAATCACTAAAACCACTTTAGTAGATCGTTCCTGATTCAGTTTAATTCTGATTTACAAGTTTTGATTCCTGTGGGGTATATTTTAGTTCTAATGTCCATTTTGCTTACATATACTTGCACAGAAAGAAATGCTCATTCTGTAAATTATACAGGGCAGTGTTTCAGACTGCCAACATGTGTTTTAGAACCATTTATTAAACAAAACCACTCATAAGAGTCAGTTTTTTCTGAATCGTACACTATTATGTTGCGTTGTACGTTTTTGAATGTGGTTCTCTATGAGTTCATACAAAGTTTTGTGGTTTAGCGCCGCCACTGAAATTAGACATTGAGAAGAATTCAAGAAATTCAAATGAAGATGGGATTGTATGGGGTTTTTTTTGCGTTGTGTGATGGAAGAGTCTATAGACAGTTTTGTGGTTTAGTGCCACCACTGAAATTAAAAATTCTCATTTTTGGGGAGCTTCAATGTCTAAGATTGTAATTTATCAGGACACAAGACAATAGTTATTTATACCCATGTATTGCCTTTTCTGACAATTAATATCATCTACCTCCATTTCCTGTTTAGGTCTGATACTGTTGTAGAGAGGATGTTATGTAACTGGATGTCCATATGTCTCTACCAGTTCCTAAAGGTGAGGAATTATGCTATGAATAGAATTGCAAAAATATTTTTCTAGCTGTAAAGTCTGACTGATGTGTTTTTCACAGGACTCAGCTGGGGAGCCGCTCTATAAGCTCTTTAAGGCCATTAAACACCAGGTGGAAAAAGGTCCAGTTGATGCCAAGATGAAGAAAGCCAAATACACTCTAAACGACACCGGACTTCTGGGAGATGATGTCGAATACTCCGTTTTGGTGAGTAGTAGACATATTTCAGCATCCAGACTTGTTTTGAAGTGCGTACAAAGATGGTTTTCTCGCAAAAAAAAGTCGGTAAGGGACCCGTTAAAAAGAAAGCTTGAATGAGTCTCGCTGTAAGAGAGGCTGAGAATAGTGGGAGCAGTGTTCGCGTGTCCATCATTGCTCTCCTAACACCATTTCATTGGCTAGTAGTGAGCCTGTAATCTCATTCACAAGCGTAACACTGCTCCCCAGGGACTGAAAAGCCATTATCTGCTGGAGGAAACCAGTCTGCGGAAAACCATTCATGAGATCTCGGGAAAACAAATAAATGCACTCTTATTTTGTTAGTAGATTTCCCATGCAACCTAAATTTACACCCAAGTAATTGAGCTGTAATAAGCGGTTTGTTTATTTGATGTGGTGATCTTTGTACGGTTGATCGTATCAGCAGACTAAAGCCTGTTTGAACTCTAGACCCTACAGGTGTTGGTTCACGGCGAGGGTCCCGATGTGACCATTGTCAAAGTCCTGAACTGCGACACCATCTCCCAAGTGAAGGAGAAGATCATCGAGCAGGTGTACAGGAATCTGCCGCACTCCCAGAGACCCACAGTGGACAGCGTTGCACTCGGTAAGACTTTATACCACCCGGTGCTCTTGATTCATTACGGCAGGAACAGTTCCGAAAGCTTCCAACTTTATGAAAGTAACACGCATAAATAGCTCTCTTTATTAACAATTGGCTGCGTTTAAAAGTACTGGAGGAAGACTCGCTTCTGAACAGATAGCGCTTTGATTAATGGCGGGATCTTGTGCATGTCGGTCTGCACTCCTGCAGCTCTTAATGAGTTGTTCTTCTAAATGTGCTGAATTGTTAAAGCCGGTGTCTCGCGTCATCCATCAGACAGATAAATCTGGTTAAAAGAAGGCGTGCAGGGAAAAACCAGCCAGGGATTTTCTTCTTAGCTTGTCAAGTGTAAAACGTGCCAAGTTTGTTGAGGCGGGGTTTCTCGGGCCGTGTAAAAAGACGTATTTCCTTTTCTTTCCACAGAGTGGCGCCCTGGCTCTACAGGGCAGATCCTGTCTGATCTGGATTTGACGTCGCAGAAAGAGGGAAGGTGGAAACGTATCAACACACTGGCCCATTACAATGTGAGTGTTTGCATGATCACACATAAATACATAAATATATATAAATGCATAAATGCTCATAGTGTATTGAAAAATTTTATGTTTCTCACTGATGTTGCCTTAAAGATCATATTTCACTGTGCTATTACTGTCAATAACCTACAATTATGGGATTTTGATTAAAACTTATAGTTAATGCATTTATTTTATTTCTTTTTTGTTAGTTTATAGTGACTGGTATTTTTATAGTTTTATTAATCAGTACTTTATCCCTAATTGGACTTTATATTTTTGTATTGGGAGTAACAGTATATATATATATTTATATATATAATTTATTTATTTATTTATTCTCTCTTCTCTCTGTATGTAGATCATTTTGTATGATGTCATATTATTTCTTGTTGAATTAAAATGAATATCCTGAATATGTGTATATATTTTTGGTTTTTGTGTATTAGGTGAGGGATGGTGCCACCCTGGTCTTGTCCCGAGTTCTGCACACCCAGCAGTCTTTTGACCAGAACCAAGACAACCATGAAGAAAGTTAGTGACTTACAATTATACTGGATTTTTAAACTAATCATCGAATAGTTTTTTTTTCAATTGACAGCAGTGCATTGCTTCTTATTGATCCCCTTTAATAGTCTAAACATCTTAATGGAAAAACACAGAATAACTCTGTTGCACTGAATGAACACTTAACTAGAACTGAACCCAAAATAATGGGCCGCTTGAGTACATCTAAAATAAGTGTTCTCCAAACAGGAAAAGCAACCGGTCCTTCAAATGTGCTTGTTTTGTGATGAACAGGAAATGCTTTGCTGGAGGACGATAAAGTATTTCACCTGGTGAGACCAGCAGACGAGCTGGACGAAGTGAAATCAAAGAGAGGAAGTATGAAAGACAAGGCCACGACGAAAGCCATCACTGAGATTTACCTGACCAGACTCCTGTCTATGAAGGTTGGTTAGACTGAACGTTTGGTTGCACATTAAAATGCTTGTCTTCTTCCATATGTACTGTAGACTTGAACTGAATCGGATGTACTTGTGTTACAGGGAACGCTGCAGCAGTTTGTGGATGACTTCTTCCGCAGTGTGTTGTGTTCTGGGACTGTGGTTCCTCCTGCTGTCAAGTATTTCTTTGACTTCCTAGACGAACAAGCACAGAAACATGACAATGTTGATGATGAGACCATACACATATGGAAGACTAACAGGTATGAAACAATTAACAGATCTAAAAAACATTCATTTATAGAGACAGTTCACTAAAAAAAAATAATAATTTAAAAAGAATATTGTCTTTTTTTAAATTTAGTATGAAACATTATATAATATTATATATTATATTACATTTAGTGCTGTCAAATGATTACTCGTAATTAATCACATCCAAAATAAAAGTTTTTGTTCACATAATATATTTTTGTATTCTGTGTATGTTTATTATGTATATATAAACACAAACTCGTGCATTTATATATTTAATACAAATGTTATTTTTATATATTAAATACATTTATATATAATAAAAAATAAAAGAAAAAATATATATAAATGCATTAACATGTAAATACTATATGTGTGTGTTTTAATATATACATAATTAATATACACATTATGTAAACAAAAACTTTTATTTTGGATTTATTTGCAATTAATCATTTGACAGCACTAATTATATTACATTAAGTTATTTGACAAAAACATATTTCCTTTATAAAAATATCACTGTATAAAATTATAAGTTTATTATTTACATTTTATATATAATAATTAACATTAAATTCACTCTTTTGACTTTTATTGTATAAGGGAAAATCTTTATGAAATAGTATATTTGCTGCCTTTATTAAATTGTAATTATATTATATTTTGAACATAAATAGCAAATAAATATATTTATTAAAACTTATATTGTATATTATTCATATTGTATATATGATAACTATTATAAATAGATATATTTTAATAATATATGAATAATTATTACACCTAATTGTAAATTTACTGCATATTATTATATTATGAGGATTAATGACAAATAATCAGTGCAGCCTAAAATTTATGAATAAACACGTACGAACATGACAGCTATTCATCTTTTCTTTTCTTTTATTATGAATTATGATACCAAATATTATTTTGGTTTGGCCCATTGCGATTTAAAAGTTAACTTTCATATTGATTTAGTTGAATTAATACACAGTTGCTGACTTTTGGGACAAATTCCAATAGGCCTACAGTAATACAGTAATAACTAGGTTCTTGTTCACATGTAACTAACCACAACTTCATAGTTCTCACAACAATAATAATAAACTGTCCTATTCAGCAGAGATTTAAAAGCCCTAAGGGGAAATGCTCCGAACACTTTTTAACTAAGCACATTAAATTATGCAGGCTTTGTTGAGCCCTGATAAAATATTCACTGTGTGTCTTGTTCGATGAGCAGAGAGATTGACAGGTGAAGTCTGCATCAGCGCGCTTGAAGTGCGCTCTTGTCGTTCGCATCTCCACTCTCATCCGCTGCCATCAGCGGCCCATTAAATTACCCCTCTCGTTATTGTTTTGCGGAAGAACCGTGACTGCTGGGCAAGTCACGAAAAAGGCTTTGATTTGTTTTCAAGGGTTGGTTCTGAGTCAAGACCAGCGGGACTCTGGTATTGACTCTATATGGATCGCTCACAGCTCCTTTCCCATAAGGGCTGCCGGGACGTTGTTATATTAAAACCTCACCCCAAACTCTGAAAGATGATTTTGTGTGACTGAATGAGGAGATGCTGATACAAGCATTAGATCAGCCCTGGAGGAATGAAGATAAAGCTATTACGTTCCTTCAAACAAAAAAACAATGCCTTCGTTAAAATAAAATGACATTTCTATTCTGTAGAGGGTTTGTTGTGCTCGTGTTTGTTAAGCTAAATTGATTGGTGCTTTGTGCTTAATTTAACAGATAGACTTTAGATTTTACCTTGGGTTTTCATTTCGTCTGAAGTGTTACTGACAAATGTAGCCAGTTTTTATGCTGATATTTTACCATTTGTAATTCTTGTTTTTGTATTGTATTAATAAGACTGCATCTGCAATAAATGAAGTGTATTTGTTTTTTTCAGCCTGCCTCTCCGTTTCTGGGTAAACATTTTGAAAAACCCTCATTTCATCTTTGATGTTCACGTGACTGAAGTGGTGGACGCCTCGCTGTCCGTCATCGCCCAGACCTTCATGGACGCCTGCACCAAGACTGAGCACAAACTGACCCGGGTGAGCAGAGTTGAAGGTGTAGTTTATCAATCCTATCTTTTTATTTTGAGACTTTCTGTCTCATGTTCCCTCTCTTGATCTCACCTTCACAGGAGTCCCCCAGCAACAAGCTGCTTTATGCAAAGGAAATCTCCACTTACAAGAAGATGGTTGATGAGTAGGTTTCTTTTCTGTTCATCAGTTTAAATGTGTGTAATCACAATTAAAAACCCCACACTGATGTTCTTTGTGCTCTTCAGTTATTACAAAGGTATCCGTCAGATGGTTCCAGTCAGTGACCAAGACATGAACACACACCTTGCAGAAATTTCACGTGTAAGTTACATAATACATAAGTAATGTATTATTTATTTTATTTTTAATGTAATCTTTTTTTTAATAATTTATTCTATTTTTCATGTTTTTTGTATTTGTTTGTTTTATATACATATATATATATATAGATAGATTATTTATTATTTATTATTATATTATTTATTTGTATTTTGTCATTTCTTATTTTTTTATTTTTGTACAGTAGTTTTGTTTATTTTGTCTTTTTTGTCTTTTGTATTTTTTCCATGTTTTTCAATTTAATTTGCATTTTAATTAGTTATTCTAATTTTATGTTTGTTTATATTTTTATTATTGTATTATTTTTTTATACACAAAAAATTTTACTCTTTATCTTTCTCTCCAGTCTCATACAGATAAGTTAAATACCCAGGTTGCATTGCACCAGCTTTATCAGTATGCCAGCAAGTACTATGATGGGGTATGTGCATTGAATGAGTCATTTCCACTTTTTTGTTTCTTGAGCACAACAAGTAAACAGTACAAATTTCTACCTCTTCCATGCCATCCACAGATCATCTCATCGCTGGAGGAAGACCCTGCCGCCCAGAGCAAACAGCTGACCCTCAGACTGCAGCAAATTGCTGCCGCTTTGGAAAATACAGTTACCGATCTTTAGTGTCGAGGAGCCCAGACTCAAGAAAGGAGATGGAAGTGCCACTAAAACCAAGACAGAGCTCAATTTAATGGGCTTGAAAATACGAACAGAACTTCTGGAGGACTTTGGTTGATGGCCTCAGCTCCATCGAGTGAAAGATAAAGCGAGGAGGAACACAGACTAATTGCAGACCCTTCCTCTCCACACGGCTTTCAGCTTAGCTTTTGGTTCAGAGGGATCAATAGAATACACTCTTACCCGAGAGGAACTGTACAAACATCGAGCAGAACGAAAACTCACCATGGTACTTCTCAGATCAGCACCTGCACAACGAAAGCCCAGCATTTATTTTTGTTTTCTGCTATGCCAATAATCAGATGTTCAGTATATTCTTCCTGTGTAGACGAATTCAAATAGTGTTATATGTAAATATATTTTTACACTCGAGGCTTTAGACAAAACAGATGGATTATTGTTACGGTGGAAGCCCGCTATTTTGTTCTCCTGTGTATTTTAAGTGACACTCTCATTCCTGTGCGGTGATGACGTCACATCCTGTGGGTTCCTTGACGCCATTGGCTCACGGTTTAGTTTGTGGTACCACTATCGGTTTGTGTAGGTGTTTGTGAATGCTGACGTCCGAGCCAGTGCTTCTTTTGTCCCTCCTAAGTATTTTAAGTGTGTTTTACCAGTAATTGCGTGCAGAAACGTCATCAAGTCAGATTCTAGTTTAGTCAGAGCGCAAAAGAACAGGCCATAATTGTCGAGCGACTGTCCACGTCTCAGAAACACGCCGAAAGCGCATTTGATCCACGACACACAGACACTCAGAACAAAGGCCACGGAAGCTTTTATCTCCCTTTGCTTTGGTGTCTGATCCAGCAGTTGCGTTTTTATGTTTTTTACCATTTTTGCTTTCATATATGTGCACTTTCGACACGTGGCTTGCCTTATTTTATGACAGTTATGATTTTGTATTTTAAATCAACAATATTTGATTTGCATTGCTGGTTGCCTTTCTTAAGAAATATTTAAAATGGTAGAGAATTTCCTTGAATGTGATGATGAAATACGGACGATCATGACTTTGCCTTAACAGCAATAGTATGGACTGTGAGCGACACGTATGCCAATTAAATCATATAGTTTTCATTTAGTTTATTGGTACTAAAATTCTTTTCTTTTATTAAAAAAAAAGTTATATTTTTTATTTAGAGCTTACCAAAGTTTAAATAAATTGTTTGCAGCTGTTCGCAACCATCTTAAGCTTCTGTTGTTTTATGTGTATCAAATGATCTAGTTTAAAGTGTAATTTAATAAAAAAAGATATAATGGTATGGCAGCTGATGGTAAGTTTTTGTAAATGGTACGCTTTTCCTACCTGTATGTTCTGACTCAAATGTGCCAAACACTTCACACGCTTGATGACAAAAGGGTAATGAGGGTTATACTGTTTCTTTAAGAACTTGTGACCCGTGTTGGTAAGCCGCACTGCAGCCAATCAGAGGCTGGCACCGCCCATTCTGAGCATGATGGACACAGCAGGAAATGCCTTTGAACTGTAAATATAGCCCAACTGCCAAGATTTCATATTCTTCTCCTTTTTCTCGCTCTTCCTGCCAGTTCTTCTGTGTTGTCTAGCTATTACCGTGTAAATGGCTTATTGTAAAGCTTCTTGTTTGCCTTTCTTTACCACGTAGTGCCTTACAGATATGAGTAATAATGATCAATTGTGTGGTGATTGTGTCTGCATTAAAATTGCAATAGGGACCTTAGTTATGTCTCTGTGTTTTTGTGAGAACTCTTCGCGGCTTCTTTAAAGTGCCTCTATTATGGGTAATGAAAGGTTCTGGTTTTGGGAGCCCACAACAAGCTGACATGCACGCAAATGTTTTAAAACGACTCATAACAAAAGCTAACAAAAATGCCAATTACATTGTGAAAATTCTACCAAATTGTACAAATTTATAATAAAAAATGTGAAAACGAAAGCTCACATAAAATATTACTACAAACTATTAAAATATAAGTTAACAGTTTTATTGGAACTCAAATGTAGTTGGGCTTGGTTTTGCATTGTATGTGCTGATCTTCAGTACCTATAAAAGTGCTCTTGCTTTATTTTTTTTCCTTCTGCCAACAAAATAGCACCAAATAATAAAGCCATTTTTTTCTTTACATGCTGGCAAGGGACACTGACTGAAATCCGACTGACTATCAGTCTCCCAAACAACTCACTGAACGATACATTTTTCCAAACCCCTTCTTTGCCTGACGCTTATCCGTGATTGGTCCGATTTCTCTCATTTCCTTTTTGCTTTGTGTACAGCGTTACCGGGGTAGCGGCTATTTTAACGCTCCAAAAGAGGCACCTAGTGGCCAAAAAGTAATTTGCATTGTCATTCAGACCAAGGCGAAAGAGTATCTGTTTTTTGCTTCAATTCGCTTCAATCTGATTCAAACAGTTGTTTTATTGTTATGTGGGTGGTAAAACTCATTCATACTAACTACAGTATTGTATAGTCCGTTACATGCTATTTAAGTACCTAGCAGTCAGAGTTAAGTTTTTTGTTTTTTTAAGCAACAATAGACAAGTGGTGGGCCGAATGATGAGATTTAGAGGTGATAAGGTCAATAAATCGAGTCCAAAAAGTGCGTTTGAAAGCACAGACCAATACAAAAGGTAGAAATTGTAGATGTGATGTATGTAGATTAGGATGCCATCACGTTAACTTGCTGCAGAAGGTAAAAGTGACTGTAAATGGTTTGAACGGTATAATGTCCAAGCTATTTCTGTCAAAGTTAATGTGTTAGATGTGCCTTCCAGGAAATGAATGCACCAGTCTAAAAAAAATCACGGCATGAATATGTATACAAGTAACTTCACCGTGTTTTTGTCAGTTAAAACTGCAACTAAAAACATTTGTTAATTGAAAAAAGATGAATTAAAATGACTGAAACTTAAAAAATGGAAATGTTGCTTCTGCAGAATTTCAACACCATTAACATCAATACCATGTGACTGTACGAAATCTAGTTAGAACGTTTTTAATTGTTTATTTTTTTGTGCACTTGATCTGTTAATCAATATAATAATAATCAAATAATGAAAACCATATAGAGAGATGATTGCATAACCATCTTTCTCTCTCTCTCCTTAACTCTTAACTCTCAACATAAAGCCTTTTCACTTAATTTTCAAGACATTAATTGTTGTTTTTTACTGAATGTTCCCTGAAGGCCTGAGAGCTTTCAGGGTAAACTGAGACAAGGATCACTTCCTGTCCCTGGCGTGAGTCAAACGTGGCCATATATGAGCTAACTCCAACATAAAGACAAGACTGTGACGCCATTTACCGACAACAAGCTAAAGGACATTAAATTAGATGTTATGTGCTGGAGTTGTTTGCTTCTATTTTCAAGTGCTTTCCTCTTGAGGCTCTCCGTCTTTAACCTCTTTCACATATTGAGACTAATTTTTTGAAGTTAGGTGTACTGTTCCAGGAATAGACGGCCAGTATTGCATCTGTTTACCTAAATGAGCTATAAACACTTGTTAACAATGCTAATATGCTGCCATCTGCTGCCCAAATCATTGATTACACCTATTATAGACTGAAAAAGGAGGGAAAAATAAATTATGTTCCAGCGATATCATCAGCTTTTTCTGTAATGGGAAAGTACAAAATAAAAACGCATTTTCTTTCCTTGTCTAAGAATAACGCTGAATGGTCCAAGGTCTAAATGGAGTAGGCTAGTAGATTGACCTGATGACTCTAAAGCTTTAAGCGTTCTTCTCAGGGAGTTTTAATCTACATGTAAGTGGAGGGAAGTAACGCTTGTGAAAAGGCCAAGTGTGATTCATTAGCTACTGGCTGGATACATGGAGAGAGAAGAAAATAAGTTAGAAGCTAAAATTTATCAACCTTAAAAGGATGCAGACAGCTTTACATAGCTCTGGTAATTTGCATATTTAATGAATTATTCATGTGCTTTCCAAGCTTCACTTTTCTGCTTTTAAACTCTCCAGTGTATTAGCCCCATAGACTTCCATTATAAGAGCGTTACTGTATGTGTATACATTTCAGGAAGAATTTCATTATTAGCTGCTGTCCATACTGAGTATATAAATATGGTAGCAGGTTTCTTCCATGGGAAAAGAAAACAAACAAACAAAAAATTAAAAATGTAATTATGACTCTTTATTTCACAATTCAAACAGAAATGCAAAAAGGCAAACTAAATTTTAAAGATAATTAATCTCATAATTACATGTCTGTTTCTATGAATTCTCAGTTTTTAATATAAGTTAAAATAAAAAATAAATGAAAGGTCACAATTTTTATTTATTTATTTATTTTTTAATTCCATGGTGGAATAAAAAAAAAAAAAAAATATATATATAT
>JAUCNO010001091.1:11299931-11315175 GCA_032353835.1 Enteromius viviparus | reverse complement strand
TCCATCCATCCATCCATCCATCCATCCATCCATCCATCCATCCATCCATTCTATCCATATGTGCATCCATTCTTGCAGTAGACATTTGCTCCAGTAAAACCTTCTTTCTATTTTTTTCTGTTTAATTTACTGTTCCTCAGAGGAACAAATAATCTGTTCTTCTGATGGAACGTCTGTAACACTTCTGATTGGGGTGTCCACTGACATTTCTTAAACAGACACAGTATTGATTCTACCACCTCTTTAAGGTCAGCACTCTGAGTCCAGGCCAAGAGATTCACGGATCACTGCTCCTCTTCACATTCATTCAAAAGTCCTACATTCCCTTGAGCCACATTATTCCTTGGTGCTTTGGCACATACCAGAATTTAATAACGACCGCTTGGCAGCTTAACCTGCAGATGTCTTGTGCATGGGAACATTGAAACTAACAGAAAACATTTTGGCAGCAGCTATTTCCTACAGTTCTTCGATTTAAAGCATGATTATGACTTTTCACAAGGATAGATCTGTTTTCTTGGCTTCCTCCAGGTTTCTGGAGGTAGAGAGCAGCGGTCTGCGTAATGAAATCCGTCTCCTCTTCCAAACCTCAGACCAGACGCAGCAGAGAGAGGTCTTCCCCTACAGTCTAGCAGATGGACATTGGCACAAAGTCTCCCTGGCATTCAGTGCCACCCAAGTGGTGCTCCATATTGACTGCAACAGGTGAATGGCTTGAGAACAACCAGAGGTAGATTTGAATGCCATGCAGTAATCCGAATTAATGCCCATTCGTGTGTTGTTTTTTTATTTGTCCTTGGTTTTAGAATTTACGAAAGGATTGTGGAGACGCCATCTATGGACTTTCCCAGAGGAACAAACATCTGGATTGGTCAAAGAAATGATGCCCATGGGTTCTTCAGGGTACAGCATAGTCTTGTATATTAATCAAATATGTCCATCAAATATGCAAAATTATCTTATTTACATCTGCTTGACTTTCTTTCAGGGAGTGATGCAAGATGTTCAGTTGGTTGTCATACCCCATGGATACGTTGTCCAATGTCCAGATCTCAACCGTAGTAAGTGCATATTTTCAGAAAAAAATTACTTAGCATTTGTTTAATTACTAGTGTGCATTAATGTACACCCACCAATTTTCAGCTTGTCCCACTTGTAACGATTTCCATGGGCTGGTTCAGAAGATCATGGAACTTCAAGATATTTTGGCTAAAACATCAAGCAAGGTAAGTGCATGAAAATGTTTGTTTAACATTGTGGTAGCCTGTGTTTAAAATTATTTTGCTGCATGCTCAGTTTTATTATTCTAAGCTGTTGCATTTTGTCACAGTTTCAATAAATTCAATCTGTGCAAGGCATTTAAATGTGCAATATAAAAGGTTTTTAAATTAGTTTGCAGTGAAGCTACATGAATAATAAATAAATCATTTGAATGGGGAATTTCCAGTTCCCAGCATCTTTTACATGATGAGAAGATTAATGTTGTATTAGGTTTAATTTTCTGTCTTTTGAACAAAATGTAAAAAAAAAAAAAAACATAAGATTTTAAGTTCTTTATGGAGATTTTTGAATTTTGGGGTTGCTATGAAAATATTACTTTTAATACGATAATGTTGCTATTATTAGCTTTTAGTTTATAAAAAAAGAAAAAAATCTAATAGTCTCATTTTTTTGAGACTTGCTCACCCAATTCTCTCTTCAGTACACAATGTCAATAGTTTTTTTTGTGTTATGGTCTATTTAATGGTCACAATAGTGAACACCACAGCTGCCCTTATCATAAATCTCTTATTTCCCTCTTCTTCTAACATTTATTGTTTTTGTTTGCTCTTCATTTTTTTATCGCCTTCCACTATATTGATTCAACGTTCACACACTCACACTCTCTTTTTCCTCATGTCTTCATTGTGCTGTAGTTGGCACTTGCCGAAGAGAAGATGAAGTACTTGGATGGCTGTTACTGTGAGAGGACATGCACCCTGAATGGAGAGATATACAGGGACGATGATGCTTGGATAGATGGATGCAGAAACTGCACATGCTCAGTAAGTTTATGTATTGCCGGGATGGGATGACTTAATTTTGTTTGGGTAGGAATTTAAACAAAATGGCTTTTCGAACTACAAGCTCAGAAGCCATTCACAATGACAGCAATTTCCAGGGACAAAGCAAGTGAAAGTCATTCTTTTCAGAAATAGTTGAGAAGACATTGAGTGACAGTACAAATTATGCAAATGAGTGATGATGTGATGTGACTACTACTGCTACTACTGCTGTGGGAGCTTGTTTCCACACCATCCTACAGAGCCTCCAAGGGGACATGGGGATAAAATATGAGACGAGAGAAAGAATTAAATTTTAATGCCTTTCCATTATTTATTTTTTTTGCCAAACATTTGTGTTCTATCGCAAAAGTGTTAGGTTCCCCTAAGAAATGTTGCATATTGTCACCAAACATGTTCTCTAGCAAAAACTATTACAGTCCCCAGAGAAACTGTGTTTGCACGCAAAACATTTGTGCAGTCTTGCAAAACTATTGTTTGTATACTTTGTATTTGTACTTGTATACACAAAACTATTACGTTCCACAGAAGAACTTTTCGTTCTCTCAAAAAATATTTGCATTCTCTCCCAAAACAGTTTCATCCTCTTGCAAAGATATTACATTCCCTGGAAGATTTCTGTTTTATTGCAAAGCATTTGCATTCTTTCGCAAAACTATTAAGTTCCCCGGAAGAACTTTGTGTTCTCTCTGACAAAATTGCATTCTCTCGCAAAACTTTTTCCTTCCCCAGATAAACATTGTGTTCAATCTCAAATCATTTGCATTCTCTCACAAAACATCTGGGTTCTTTTGCAAAACTATTGCATTTCCCAGAAGAACTTTATGTTTTCTCGCAAAATATTTTAATTCTCTCAAAAAACTATGATTTTCCCCCAAAAACTTTGAATTCGCTCTCAAAATATTTGGGCTCTGATGCAAAAGTATTTGCGTTATTCTTCAAAACTATTATGTTGCCTCAAGAAGCTTTGCGTTATCTCACAAAACATTATCATTCATTCACAAAGCTATTACGTTCCCCAGAGAAACTTTGCATTCGCTCTCACGCAAAAGTATTGCGTTTCTGTGTGAAACTGTGTGTTATCTTGCAAAACATGCATTATGTTCTGCTTTAAACTTTGCATTCGCTCACAAAACTATTACGTTCCCAAGAGAAACTTTGCATTTATGTTACGTCAAGCGTTGCCGAAAAGCATTGTGGATCCGTCGGCGTCGCTTTACTGGCGACTTCTGTCGCGAGCAACGCCACTGAAGAACCTCCGACGGAAGCGTCAGCCAATCAGGATCACTCTATGCAAATACAGTAGCCAGGCGGCATCCAGTCACGTCCATCCTGTTCAAGAGCAGCAAACTGTCTAATTTTATTGGCTGACGCTGCTATGAACAGGTCTGAGCCATACAGAGTATGTATGTATCTTTGTATGGCTCTGGACCAGTCCTGCGTCCGAAATCGCTTACTTCCCTACTATATAGTACACGATAAACAGCATGCGAGGCGAGTAGTATGTCCGAATTCATAGCATACGAAATTCTGTAGGCGAGAAGTACCCGGATGACCTACTACTTCTGGCCGAATTCTGTAGTAAGCATACCATGGACACTTTCCTATCCCATAAGGCTCTGGGAGAGGAGGCATCATATTTAAAAAATGATGGAAAGTGGAGACGCGGCTCATTTTAAGTGTAAAAAGGGAAAAAAAAATTGTTATTTGTTGTGATTAAATTACACTTGTTTAACACACTCTCAATAAACGGATGACTTATTGACTTATCAATTTTCGCGCTGTTGTGACAACGCGTGACACGTGACAACATAAATATGGCGGATGTAGTACGTCAGAATTCCATTCATACTAATCACATTCATACTATATAGTACCTACTGTTTTAACGGTAGAGTAGTATGTTCAATTTTAAATGTAGTACCTACTTAAGCAGTATGCGATTTCGGACGCAGCACAGGTGTCACTGCCAAACTTCAGCCACGCCCTTCGTCAAGCGTTGACGCTGATGCCCCGTGTGAATCCACCGTGAATACACCATTGCTCTTGAACAGGATGGATGTGACTGGCATGAAAAATTCTCAACTTCTGCCGCGAGCAACGCTGACGAATTCACAATGCTTTTCAGCAATGCTTGACGTCACCCATTCAAATTCAATGGGAAGCGTTGACCCCGTGTGAATCCACCGTAACGGCAGAAGTTGAGCAACGCCAGTGAAGCACCTCCGACGGAAAAGCCAGCCAATCATGATCGCTCTATGCAAATACAGTAGCCAGGCGTCATCCTGTTCAAGAGCAGCAAACTGTCTAATTTCATTGGCTGACGCTGCTATGACCATGGCGTCAGTGCCACACTTCAGCCACACCTTCCGCCAAGCGTTGACGCTGACGCCCCGTGTAAATGCACCCTGAAAGCACAATCAGCGCACGCTGCTCCTGCTCTGTATACGCGCTGCTTATGCGTGCAGTAAAACCGGCGTGTTTAACGTGCCACTTAATTCGCGCGAACCGTGCTGCAGGATGTATAATTGCGTCTTTGTATTGACTTAACATATAAATCACTCGCGCTTTAAGGCTTCATTCGCATCTGGTTGTAACGGCCACCTAATGTTAAATAATGGTTATGACAAAAATGTCAACGTGCTTTTAAGAGATCTGTATGTTATAGTGATGTGAGTTCGCGCGCAGCAGGAGGGGTGGTTTTTCGGCTGATTTAATCCCCTCATCACTGCAGTATATCATCTTTTCGGTTTGTTACGTTACCCGAGTTTTTTCTCTTGTTTTGCACTCGCTCTTTGACATATGTGTGAGAAGAGTATAAACTATAAAGGTTTGAAGACGAACTGTGGTTGCGGAGTTTTTACTTTTAGACTCTCTGATAGCCGTCATATGATGTGAATGCAAGAATGAAAGTCTTGTTAAATCCACGAATGCATTTGTTTTTTTTTATAAAATCACAACATTATATAATGCTGTAATGTAATCGCGTAGGCTGACATCGCGATTGCGATATGATTAATCGTGCAGCACTATTTTGTAGCAATAACTGTATAAAAAGTTAGCAAGTCAAGCTGTTTTGTCACTGTCAGTGTGGAAACGTTCTAGATCAGTTGCTTCACCTGAGTATTTGTTGGGCTTGGTTTTAGCCGTGAAGATTATGAAGATGTGTCAATCAGACTTGCCATCAGCATTCATGACAGTCACTGTCTGACTGTGTCAGTTTATGTCGCAGTATCGTGTAATTGTGAAGCTCTTTTATTGATGATGAAGGTGGATGTATATTTTCCACCTACAGAATGGTACAGTGGAGTGCGAGAGTATTTTCTGCTCACCACCTCAGTGTCCCCCTGATACAGCTCCAATCTACATGCCTGGAGCTTGCTGTAAAGAGTGCCAGCGTGAGTATACACACACACACACACACACACAAATGAGGCCATGCTTCTATAGAGGTGCATGTATTTGTCAACTTTTCTTCTCTCTCCCTTTGTCTCATGCTTGCTTCCTCGTATCTCCACATCTCGTTTCGCTATCTCCCACTCCACTAAAATCTTTTATATAATCATGCCGCGGTCTTGATGACAAACTGACCACATCCCTGTGTTGCTAGGTTACCGCTACCACAAATGTGAATGTCAACACACACACACAACGCAGTCACACACTTTTGCTGGTATCATTAATAATTCAAGGCCAGTGTGCAGCATGTTGTGTTTGAGTGAGCAGAGCTAATGTGCAGAAGCTAATAGCAGTTTGACTGATGACCAGGGCTTTATTTAACACTGCTCTCTGGTAGGCTTAATCTAACATGCTTATCCGATCGATGCTTCACTAGTTCACATTCCAAAGTGCTTTGTTTTTACTCTGTCCTCTTAATTTCTTGCCTGGGTCTCATTTTTGCTTCTTTATGTTTTTTTTTGCTTTAGCCGTGTGTCTGTTCAGAGGAAGGGTGTATGTGGAAGGTGATCGTAAAAGCGTGCACGATTCTGAGGGAAACTGTCTGCTGTTTGAATGCAGGGTAAGTACCTTAGGCCAGTAGTCTGAAGATTTTCAACCAAACCAGGCAGAATTTGACTTTTTCCACATTTTGAATTCTGAATTCTGTTGGCAGAGACTGTACGTAAACCTGGTTATGACTTGCAGTCCTAAGCAGGATTTGAACTTGATTAAAATTCATTTTGATTCCAAACAAAAGTTGAATTGCAAGCACATTTTGAATTCAAATTCTGTATGCACCTGGTTATGAATTTATTTTTCAGGCACAGTTTGGTTATGAATCTGAATTACAAGCAGAATTACAATTACAATTCTGAAGAATTTGAATTCTCGCTTAGCCTCGTTATGAATTTGGATTTTAAGTAGCGTCTGAATTCCAAGCAAATTTTGAATTCAAAATCTGTATGAGCCTGGTCATGAGTAAGTTAATTTCTAGGCAGAATTTTTAAGTATTTCTTAGCTTGGCTATGATACTGAATTACAAGCAAAATTAGAATTCAGATTATATCTGTGCCTGATAATGAATTATAAATTTAAGGCAGAATATGAATTTTTGCTCTGCCTGGTTATGAATTTAAATTTTAAGTAGTAGCAGTGGAATTCCAATTTTTTTATAATACAAATTCTGTCTGTAGCTACTTATAAATTTGCTTTTAGGTCAGAATATGTTTTCTCTCTGGGCATGGTTATGAATTTTAGAATTCAAAGAAGAAGTTAAATGGAAAGCTAATTTTGAATTTAAATTCTGTGCTAGTTTATAAATTGGGTTTCTAGGCAGATTTTGAATTCTGTCTGAGCCTGGTTATGAATTTGAATTCCAAGCAGCATTTGAATTTGAAATATGTTTTGGCCTGTGTATGAATTAAAATTCCAAGTACAATTTTAATTCTAATTCACTCTGTGCTTGGTTGTGAATTTTAAGTTCAGCAAGAAAATGAACTCTGACTCAGCCTGGCTATGAATTCATACAGAATTTCAGGCAGCATTTTAATTTAATTTCTGTAGGGATGGTTATGGTTTGGATTTCAAGCATAATTTGAATTTAGCCCCTCTATAAATGTGAATTCCAAGCAACATTTGATTTTTAAAGTCCTAAGTTCCAGTGATGGAAAACCATGTAGAACATCATAAAAGTTTGTTTGTTGTTTGAACCAGCTTAGACCCGCTTTAAAACAGCTACCATGTCTTAAAACCAGAATGTAGCATCCTAAATTGGATTTGTTTTGTTTGGACGATAAATTGTATAAACACTTGTTTTTGTGTTTGCAGGATCAAAGTATGCGTAGGGTTGAGATCACTTCTTGTCCAGAGCTAAACTGCCCAGAGTCAGAGCAGATCACGCTCACAGACCGCTGCTGCAAAGTGTGCAGAGGTGTGACACACTCAGACACACACTGAAATAACACACAGCCTCTACACTCTGCTGATTGAAGTCATATTAAGGGCAGCCACCTTTGACCACTGTGCACACAAACTAGATTTGTGCTCAACACCAAGCCATGACTGTGAATGACAGCACTCATCTATTTTTTCTGCCTTCACACATGTAACTGCACATATATAACACCCAGTTTAACATACAGTAGATACTAACCCCATAGTTCACAGATTAAGCCAAAACACTTAATTTAGTTTTTTTGCCTGTTCTGCTTTGCTTGCTTTGCCTTTTTGCTTTGGATTTGTTGTGTTTTTAATTGTGTTGTAATTTAATTTTTATTTTTTTTTTGTAATTATATGTATAAATAAGTTAAAACATTAATCTTTGTTCCTTGGGAACATTTTATCAACCCTTTTTGCCTTCTCTATTTTTGAGTGATCCTGTGGTGTGATGTTTTTAAACAAAAACAGCCAATTTATACTCTTCTTAAGAAAGATTAAAGACAAATTTAAATCTAAAAATAAAAATATTATTATTAAATAATAAAAATCTTATCAGTTATGGACAAAAAATAATGCATAATTAATTATTTGCACTTGTTTTAAATAGAAACAAGTACTGTATATATGTATATATATATATATATATATATATACAGTGGGTACGAAAAGTATGTTTTATCTTTGTTATATTGCAGCCATTTGCTAAAATCATCAAGTTCTTTTTTTCCCTTATTAATATACACACTGCACCCCATATTGACAGAAAAACACAGAATTGTTGAAATTTTTGCAGATGGAAATTTTTCAAAAATGGAAACCTCAAATGTTTAACTCTAGGTGAGTTGGAAAATGAGTCAAAAAAAAGTGGCATGTTCCTTTAAATACTTATTCAAGGTTGCTTCTCAAGTAAACTGAGCTTGTTTAAGGAAGATGTGTTGGAAAAGAAATCAAAAAAGGCAAATTAAAAGCTCATTAAGAACTCATTTATTAGCAATTATAAAATAATTAGTAAAATGCTATTTAAAATGATTTTAGATGTTGTATTGCCTGTCACACCGCAGGATATGCAGTAACCCACGAGTATTTCACATCGACTAACCAGGCGTAGGTGAACAAGAAATACTCCTAATTAAAAATTAAGTATCTTTCAATCGTTAGTGCAAGCTTGAAATTTGAAATTTTCCACATTGGGAAAATTGCTTGAATATAAAGCATAAATTATAAATGTCAGATTTATGCATTGCATAGCACTCCTACTCTACCTGTCTCACTCCCAGGGCATGATTTCTGTGCTGAGGGTCACAGCCGCAATTGTGTGGAGAATTCGGACTGCATTAATCTAGAAGCAGGAGCTTTCTGCAGCTGTAAAGAAGGATACCATGCACTCAGGGACGACAGCGCCTACTGCCAAGGTATTAAAACTCCCGCTGGCAAACATGCCAGTCATTGATGAATGTATGTTTCTAAACACTATACAAACAAATGAAACTCTAAATCCATCAAACCCTCCATAGCACCTGTTGTTTGACCCCCCACAGATTTGCACGCTAGAAATTTCTGTTTTGTATAAGCAAATAACTGGGCTTTCACAAATCACTAAATTGCCCGCAATCACAGATGGAGGAGGTGCCGACGAAAGCTGTTGACTGGTGATTTCTTAGTGTCTCGCTGAATGAATATTTCAGGACCGCTATTATCCTTACAGCTGTAATTAATGCATTGTAAAACCTAGAGTTCATGCTGTGCGAGTGCGTGTACAGATGTGAAGGAGGGTTCCTGTGGTTTGCTGGATTTTAATAGGCCGTACCTTTGTCTAAACATACACGGCAGCCTAGCGAGAACAGATATCTCTTTTTTTTACACATAAGTCCAATGACTATTTATAGTTTTACCTTATTGTTGCCTGCAAATGTACTTCTGTGGTTTTCTTTTGGTTTTTATGTTGTATTAAAGGAATAGATCAGCTAAAGATGAAAAATTGCCAAAAAAGTACTTACCTTCAGGCAATCCAAGAAGCAATTTAGCATTACTTGCTGACCAATGGATGTTCAGCAGTGAATGGGTACCGTCAGAATAAACAGCTCATTATAGTCTACAAATAATCCTTATGATTCCAGTCCATCAATTAATTTTTGTAAAGTAATATTGTTTTTTTTTTTTCCTTCAAACCATCACTTTGGATAAAACACATATCAGTGGATTTTGATATAAGAGGACAACAGGGGATGGACTTTTCTACTAGAGAAAGCATTATTATGGATAATAGATTTATTCTATGGTCAAAAGTGACTGATTAAAGTTTCCTTATATTAGTTTACACCTTAAAATGGATTTGTTTTTTGCAGCATGCAGATTTTTACTTAAAAACTGCATTATAATTAGCTCTTTGACCTCTTACTTTGACGGCACCCATTCACTAAAGAGAATCCATTGCTCAACAAGTGATGTAATGGTAAATTTATCAAAATCTCATTTACATCTTAAATGCACCTTGGTATAAATTCTCAGCAATATTTAATTTTTGGATGAACTATTCTCTTTAAATGAATTCCCACAAATTAAAATGATGTTGTCATTTACCTGCCCTCATGTCGTTCCAAACCTTTCTTCCTTTTTGTGGAATGGACAAGAAAATTAATTGAAAGTTGTTTCAACTGTCTTTGCCCGTGCAATGGGGACAAAAACCTATTTTACCCTGCAGTAAAATTTATTAACAGTTTTGACTCCCCTGTAACATTTCAAGGCAGTTATCTGAAAGCATCTTAATTGAAAACCTTAAGCTGTGAGCAATCAATTGGGATGACTGCGCTTTAAAGTGATGTGGAGGTGGACAACTTGCTTTGTCTTAATGTGAGTCTCACCTTTATCACCGTGAGTCACAGTAGGACGCCTCCGGCATAGACAATAATTAGACAACTTTGGGGGAAGTGATAAAAGAAAGTTTACAGTAGTCACCTGAAATGTCCAGAAAGCTTCTGTGAATGTCTGAAAGAGTTTATGCAACACAGTTGTTACAGTAATGTGGCTCCAAGACTCAGTATGACTTGATCAAATCTGAGACACATCTGAGAGGACCTGCTGGGTCATAATAGCACTCTTTATCATGCACTGTTGGACTCTTTTAGCATTTGGAAATATGTTTTGATCCCATTTAGGAAAGAGCCACAGAAACAGGGCAAATACTCTTTGTTTATTTGTGTTTTTGCTTCTTGCAGCAATTAACCAATGAATTTTAGTTCACTTGTAGTCTCTGCATATCAAGCTGGTATAATATAGGATTTTTCAAATAAAAATACACACACCAGCTTTAAATAACTGACAGTGGCGTCTGTATGAAAGTTGTGTTAGTGAACGCCTTGTTAGCTTGTGAAAAATTCTGCATGTGTATGTTTGCATGGTCGAGAGTTTGTAGCAGCCTCAGGGTTATGAATTATACCCGTGCCATTGCGGCTCGGAAATAAACTCTAAATTATTAATTTGGAATTCATATCTTCTAGAACAAAAGCAGCTGAAAAAGGCGTTACATTTTCAATTACAGAAGCGATGAGTACGTTTTTCTCCTTATTTTAAGCGCTGAATCCTCCACAGAAGACATATTGGGACAGATAAGACTTTGCAGACATTCTCTCCACTATTTACTTTTGAACCAAGCAAACTGCTCTGATGGATAAATTATGTTTACACCATCTTTAAAAGAAAACATTGCTAGCAAGTGGTGGGCAAAAGCAGTTATTATAGTTATTACTTCTCAAAAAACTGTTGCCATGCCTCTTCATAAGTTAATAAAAGCTATTTTCAGATAGTATATAACATTTTATCAAATTTAATGTGCGATATTGACAAAACATAATATTTCTTAGATTTTATCGATAAGGATTAATAGACAGATTTAGATATTTAGCTGAGTGTGTTATTGTTGTGCTGATACCTCGAGGACTACCATAGACAGCTGACTCCTATTTTTTTATATTTTTGATATTCTGTGTGGAGGTCAGTTTACACTGATAAAATATAATCTTTGTCAATACGTTTCAATTGATTTTACCATTGTTTGAGTCACACAGTTTTTTGAAGGGGTTTGTAATCATGATCATTTTTGGAGAAAGAAGGGCACTCTTATTGATATTGATACTGATTAACTATACGAAATTATATAAGCATATACATTTTCTGTCCCCATATCTTAAATTATATGATTTTAATAGACTGAATCACGCAGTAAAAGAACACTCTAAATGCGCACACTAACTAGTTTAGACTTCACGTACTGTAACGTAAAATGCTGATTAAGAACATGAGTTTGTGCTGATGTGTTGTGTTGATTTAACAGAGAAAAGAAATGTGAGGAAGATTATATAAAGTGTTCTTGAGGAGGAGAGTGTGGGTGGACCGAAGGACAAGTGTGTATCTATGAAAAGTTTAAGAGAAAAAGCTGGAGGCTGAGAAAGTGAAGGGGGTGGAGGAAACGGACAGAAAGTGAAAAGTCTAGAAGTTCTTAATGCAGTTTAAAGACTGAATTGAGTCACATGTACTATGCATTATTTTTAAAAGATATTCAAACCTCTTTCTCTTTATTAAAGATCTCTTTGTATTCTTTCTATTATCAAGGCTGCTAGAGTTTTTTTTTTTTTTCATTGAAGACAGGCCATATGAGTTTTGTGGTGACAAATGTATGATTAAATAGTCATAATGCTTCTCTTTAAATATTCATCTGAACATTCAAACATGGTGTTGGTGTTCCTGCTATTTTACAGTTTTAACAGTTTCCTGCAGCAGTAATGTTCTTCGTACAACAGAGCTCTTATGATGTAATAACTGGATCTGCCAGCACCCTTGACAAATGCTGCTAATTGATCACAGCTGCAGTGTGAATGGTGGTTTTTGGCACTGCTTCTTCCCAAATGTTTTGAAAACCGTGTTGGGTTTGGGTCATAGTACAGAGTGTCTTGTGTTCTGCTGTGCTTGCAGATATCGATGAGTGTGCGGAGGGGAAACACTACTGCAGGGAGAACACGATGTGTATGAACACACCCGGCTCCTTCATGTGTGTCTGCAACACCGGCTATGTCCGGATCGATGATTACTCCTGCACAGGTAAGTAAAGAAGTCATTAAAATCTGCTTTTTTGCCAGGGAATCGTTAGGGTGGGGAAAGGGGGAATAGGGCCTGAAGCAGGCTGGATTCAAACCCCAATCTCTCATATGAGCACCGTGGTTTAATGTGTTTGGAGTGTTTATAATTAGCTCATACGTAAAAAATTATAAAAACCTCTAAAATTAATCTTATTTGGCATATTTTCTATTATCTGATTTTTCACCTTCAGAAGTTTTTTTTTACCCACTTTTTTTGGCATATTTGTTAATTAGTAGATTATAGATCATAAATAATCTTAGAAGTCAATTAAATTATTTTATGTTAATTCATATTTAATTATGGATGCAGCTATTATATTTAATACTGTATAATACATGTAATAGTTCATATAAAACAAAAACAGTAATATTGTAAAATATTATTACAATTACATTCTTTTATCTGCAACATAAAAGTAAACCTAAGAGCCTTTGTTTTTTCTGTAGTGTGAAGTTAAAAATTTTTTTTAACTATTTTTATTATATGTTCAATAAAATGGAAGTTCATTTAATTAATATTTTATTTGTGTTGTAATATTTAAGAAAATTAAATGGTGTGTATATATATATATATATATATATATGTATATGTTTGCCCCCCCTAATAGTGCTTGCTTTAATGGATTAGCAATAATTAAACAGAGGGAGAGACTGCAATTTGAGAAAGCGAATTGGGGGGAAAAAAAGACATATGTGAAAGTGTTTACTGACGGAAAGTACAGATGGTACATGCCCCTGATCTTTAACTTAAAAAAGCAATTAAATCTCTTCAGGAGTGCAGGATAAGGAAGCAAAACTTGATGCAAGGGAACAGCTACACGATAAATGAGCCTTAGTCCTTCTGTGACCTACTTTAAAAGTGAATTAATTACAAACCAAGAGGCCAGGAAGGTTTCTGTCTCAATAAATACACGAAAGTACAAAAAAACTGCACCTGTGCTGCAAGGTGCAATCATGGGCAACAACAATTCAGCTTTAATTTTGGAAACTATTCAAGGTTTTTTTCCCCTGCTGATCATCTTAGAAAGCCACGTGTGTTCAAGGCCAGCTGCACTGTTATTATTTATTTTCATTATTTTTCAAGTAGTCTGCAACGCTGCAGACTACTTGAAAACGTGCTGGACTGATGTATGAAAGCAAACTTGTAATTTTGTTATGCTCAGTGGTTAGTGAAAAAAACACTTTATATTGAGCCCTAACCTTATGTACCTTAGGTATGGAGTCAATTATTCTGTGGTTACATTTGCATATCTAATTTTAGAAACTGATATATAAATGGCTGAAATTCTATTCAAGAATGCCAGAAATGGTTCAGACTTGATAATCAACCCTTAAAATCAACCTTCTAAGCATGTGTGTGTTTTTAATGTACATGTAAGAGATTTTCTTTCCTTCAAACGCACACCCTGCTGCTTTTACATCAATTTATTGAAACATTTATCAGTTTAATTCTATGTGTTTAATCTCTCATGCTTCCCTCTGGATCCGTTCCCCATTGATGATTGGTTGAAAGTTCTTTGCATCTGTTGTTGATTGGCTCAAAGCTGTGTATCTGCTTCTGTAATTACTGAGGCTGGCTTTCAGATGGTAAAAAATTATTATTTTCAATTATTCATGTGTGCAGTCACACAGAGAAAAATATTGCATATTTTGCCTGTGGGATTATTATGAGATAATCTGCGGGCTGCAGTCACATCATTCGAAACTGAAATTCATTTCATATGAAACTGCTATAGAGGTTACCTGATTTAAAACGAGAGCACTTTTAATCAGCCTATCTCATTTTAATTTAAAACATCAGAAGTTATTGAACTTACTGTAATTATTTTAATTGCGCTCCACTGTTTTCATATCTGTTCATTAAAGCTCTGTCTTGCCTTCATGATCGGCTCACTGATATTTATTAATAACATCCTTTATTTAGCAATGAACAAACGTGGCATAAGAGGTTTTGTCTGTTACATGAACAGTGCTAGTCATTAGTTAGCGTTTGCTGTCAAACAAGGAATATGGAAAAAAATATATATGGCATTAATAATGGACATTTTGGGGTTTCTAGTTTTCCTTTCTTCCTGTGTCTCTCACAGAATAGTTCATTAGTTCCCCTTGAGCAGTCAGCAGATGTTGAGCCTAAGATTACGTTAGTTTCCAATCAGTTCGTTTATGTGCTTTCTGGACAGAGCTGTCCATTTAGATGTTTCTTTAAAGATCAGAGAGTTTTCACTTCATTAGGCTTCTATTTTTCAAGGAATAGTTCATCTCAAAATGAATATTGTCATAATTTACTCAAACACTGCTCCATAGGAGATGTTTTTACTACATGGTCTCGTGGCATTAACAACCCTTTGGTGCACTTTTTAGTAAGAGATGAAATACATACCAATACATAGCTATCACTGCAGTTTCCAAAAGAAACGAACACTAGAGGCCGTAAAACTCCTTTTTACTCAAATTTACAGAGTTTTGATTAATAAAGCATACTTTTTGCACAGTTACTTGAAGAATATCATGGTATGACTTCAAAACAAGTATTAATATGATGGAAGATTTGAAAACTGATGCTTCTGAATGTCAGCACCACACATATCATATAGAGCAGGGGTGTCAAACTCATTTTAGGTTGAGGGCCGGATCGGAGAAAATGTCCCCTTGTGCGGGCCGAATTATTTTTTA
>JAUCNO010001091.1:11260237-11287030 GCA_032353835.1 Enteromius viviparus | reverse complement strand
TCGCTCCCCAGACAGCTCGCCAAATTTGCGCTATACTTATATTCTATTTATTACCAGGAAACGAGAACTCTTGAAATGTGTAATGCAAATATTACAATGGTCAACCTTTAATATTGTACTTATAAGTTGATGGATATGTGAACTAACTCAGCATTTCATAACTAATAAAAAAGGCTTGTTTATGCCTACCTGTGCTGTGGTTTTACCATGCTTATCTGCAATGGCCTTGATCTTTGGTTCCTCTAGCAGGGATGGTTCATCTTCCTGTGCCCTAAAGAAAGAGTTCATTTATAGCCGTCTCACTATTAATGAACTAATTAATGACCGTACTTACCATGGTCTGGTTGGGGAACCCAGAGGACTGTATGCAGTGACTGTAATGCCTTTGGACTGACAGTAGTTAATCAGCTTCTCCTGAGTCAGATATGGATGGCACTCGATCTGGAGGAAAAGCAGTTATTGGAAAGATTTGGCACCAGCCTTAATCTGTTCTTTAGATTTACAGCAACCAACACAATACCTGATTGTTGGCAGGTTTGTACTTGAGTCCTGGTTTGTTCAGGATTCTCTCAATCTGATCCCGGTTGAAGTTGGAGACACCGATGGCCTTGACCAACCCGGCATCCACTAACTCCTCCATAGCCTTTGTGAGGAGACAATAACATTACCATAAACGGCAATTGTTCTTCTATCAAGTATCAAATGCGAGTTTGCACAAATGCACAAAATTTCCAATTCATTACCTCCCATGTTTCCAGAAAGTCACTGTTGTCTGGAATTACTTGGCCATCCTTATCGCACGGGAACAACTCCTTTCCAGGCTGCCAATATTAATACACAGATCAGCATAAATTATACGCAGAAGTTTTTATTTTATTATTAGTTGGCCTATATGCTTATTGGTACTACCTTAGTGCCCATGGGGAAGTGCATTAGGTAGAGATCAACATAGTCCAGTTTTAGTTCACTTAGGGTCTTTTCACAGGCTCCTCTTACCAAGTGTTTCTCATGGTAAGTGCACCACAGCTGTAAAAAATGCAGGATTTCAAATAATTTCATTTTTTGTTAAACCATGACTTCTATTTCAGTAATCAGAGCATGACGTACCAGTGGATTATAACACACAATAATACATGTTACACAAGTGTATGATCTGTGACATGGTGTGATGCTGTGTGAAATTCCAAGGCACATGATTGGCCTTGTGAGACCATGACTCCTGTCATGTGCCTCGGACACTAATTTTTACATGTGCTTCTACCTTGCTGACTATGAATAGGTCCTCTCTCTTCACCACTGCTTGATTAATCATGGCATTGATTCCATCCCCAACTTCATTCTCATTTTCATACACATGGGCCCCATCAATGTGGTGGTAGCCGGCCAGGATGGCTGCCTTTACAGCCTCTGTGACCTCACCTGGAGCAGACTGGAGCAAAATGTTACTATTAATATACCTTGTAATTATTTTAAAATATCTAAAATGAAACGAAGTAAAAATAGTACAATTTCTATTGTTTAAATAGCAAACTACAAAAAGCAGCGACAGAAAAAAAACAATTGCTATAATTGAAACCATCCAGAATGAAACTGTACTGTATAAACATGAATACTCACCCTCCATGTTCCCAGTCCAACAATTGGCATTTTAGCTCCATTATTAAGAGTGACAAATGTCATGGTGACTTTTAATATAAAGCACTTATTAGACCTAATATAAAGGACTTGTTAGTCTCTGCACGCTTCCAAAGCCTTCACACTCTGCGGCAGCCGCTTCTTTTAAAGCGTTTATATTACATGGGCTTGTGAGTGGATTTGATTGGTCAGGTCTGGAAACTCCCCCTGGGAGGAGGTGCAGAGGTGCATTATTCCAACAGAAAGAAGACTTGCCTGTAGTTCATGAAGATTTTGTAATAAAATAAGTTTTATTATTATTAAAAAAAATAATAGACAGAGATAATAGACGTTATAGACTTAATAAAACACATTTTTATGATTGCTTATGGGCTTTTATTTAGAGAGTTTGATTCCTAAAATCTAAATGTCATGATGATTGTGCGTTTGTTATTTTGAACACTGACACACTTGTAACATTTAATCGTATCTTATCTTATCTTAGCTTAGTTTATCTAGCCGACGCCACGAGCTTTTATTTTGAAACTGCATTTTGTAATGTCGTCATAACTGTGTTACTAAAATCCAGAACACTATAATTTTGTCTATCAAATTCTGTACAACAGAAATGTGCGATTTAATAAGTATCAATTGAGTTAAATGCAGTTAAATGATGACACCATGGACACTGAGTTCCCCAGACAAGAGCACTTAGGTGAGAGTTTTTACTAGAAAATCTGCAAGTGTTTGTAATTTATAATCGAATTTTCTTTCTTTGTAGATATTGGAACTTTAACTCTTTTTTTTTTTTTTAACTTAAACAGATAGAAACAATTGCTTATCTTAATTACTCCTTATATTATTATCTTAATAATATAAACTCCCTAAAATGTATTAATTTGTCCATGGTTGTTATTTAAGTTTTGGTTTCAAATGTTATTGCAGACAGTATTGCTCTCCCTTTCTTCTCTCTGAGCCTCCTCCCGGTCCCTCCTGTCTGCATTCATGTGCAGAACTGTGCAGAAGAATGATGTAATGCAGTGTGGGATGCCGGCAGATTTTGTATCATTGGTGTCAGTGGCAGTTCCAGAGCTGGTTAGCTGTAGATATGGTGTTCAACTTGCTGATTTTTACACAATCCGTGCTCACTTTAACAGCTTTCAACAAGTACTTCTAATATTTTTAATCGTTTCTTTCTTTATAACCAATATTTTCAAATCATTCTAGCTTGCATGTTTCAAACACTGTAAAGTGTTGAAAAGAAATGAAACTGAATGTAGTGTCCAACAGGTGGATCACACTGTGAATGGAGAAGCAGGTGTTCTGTTTATTTTGTGGAGATGGTCCAAACCCTTATAAAAAAGTGTGACTCAGCCATTCAGGTCCTCATGTGCCATTTCCTGTCTAGGCTGGAGCACTTCCTGTCGATTCCTGACCTTCAGCAGGTGACAATATAGATTAGAATTTATAATTTATTTAAACTTTTTATTTTATTTAACATTTACAATAACAATACTTTCAATATTTATTAAAAACCTTTCTATTAAATTAGGTCAAAACATAATTGTATATGTCCTAATTTGCTAATTCTAACCTTCTAGTTTCTGGTTCTGAAGCCAATAACAGTAGCTACTGTTTCTAACGGTATATTTCCATATTGCGACAGACTAATGTCATCCCTTGAGTGAAGGAAACTGCATTCTGTCCAAACTCTCTGGTGAAGCAGGAGACATCCATCAGTAGAGAGTAGGTCATGTTCGAGAGACAAACCTCGGACCTTTGTTCAAAAAGGTGACGTTGAGCCAGTAGCAGGAGCATCTGAATGTACAGAGACTCTGGTAGGACTGGTTCAGTCCATGTTCATACATTTGGAGGAGAGACCATGCCGTTGCGTGGACTGCAGGAAGGGGTTTCTGTACCCAAGGGGCTTTCGACCCAGAAGACCCACTCCATGCCTTCATGCACATTGTGGGACGAACTCCAATACAGAGAACTCTCTTTGTTCACACTCAGACTGCCAAGGCACAAAGAACACTTTTAAATGCACTCTGTGTGACAAGTCCTTCGCGACCTGGTATAAACTCACACACACCGGAGAAAGACCATTCCTTTGTGCAGAGTGCGGAAAGGCCTTTTTCACCAGTGCTACCACACAGGACATAAACCTTTCCAATGCCCAGACTGCAAAAAGACTTGAGGCACACATGAGGCACCCCACAGGCATACGGCCTGATTCGTGTTCTCAGTGTAACAAGAGTTTCTTCAGTTCTTACCGACTTGAGAGACACCTGGGGATTCACACGGGAGAGAAGCCCTTCCAGTGCTTGGAGTGCGTAAAAAGATTTCAACAGTCGTACCAAGTGCGCTTCCAGACTCATGTAGAAAAGAAATCGGAATGCATGGTGTCTAATGCTTCATTGATTGCATTATAATTGCTTGACTTGGGGTTAAAAAAAGAACATAAAATATTAAATATAAGTTTAATTATGTTATATAGCATATTCGTTCTCACACACACACACACACACACAGGTACCAAAGACCAGATGTCTCATTTAATGTTTCACAACTGAAAATCATGTGGTTAGGGACATGTACAGCACAGTTTATTTTGGCTGAGGTAAATGAAAAGGCGTTGATTTATACAATCAGTTGGATTTTCTTAAAAACATTTAATGCTAAAAATTTTAATTTTACATACAAACGTTTTATATAATAAACATTATTTTTTTATGATATAAGGATTATTTTACGTAACGCCAACGTAAAATGTGACGTAACGAAATAACGTTGACGAACCGATCGCCCGTGCATCGACAGTAAATTGGAAAGCCTTGCATTGTCTATTAGTTTTTCAGTGTAAGATTAAACAACATTACATAAACCAATTTTCACGAAAAGAAGATAAAGATACTTCTAACTCATGAACTTTTATTCACAAGCTTATCCGCTGCAGTTTTTGCACCGTCCGCCAGGTGACACCAACACAACGTCCAGCACGTTATAAATGCGTTTCACGTGTTCACTGTTGCTCCACAGTGTTGTTTGCAGCAGGACCGGCAGCTTTCAAAAACAATAATGAGTATGAATCATTACTTTTCTGGTTCTGGATATAGTTTTAGCAGAAGATGATTTCAAACTTATAATTATACTCAAACCGTAGCCTACCGAATCCAATTTGGATTTCAGGCGTATGTCTGTGGTCCATCAGGAAAGAAGCATAGGCGAATATATTATCAAACAGAATGAACAAATGTAAAACGGTGGTTACATTTTGCATTGTTTTGATTTCTTGCTGCTGATGACCCTAATAAAGCAAACCTGGGTCCGGTTGCATAAAAGGTCTTAAAAGTTAGCTACATTTTTCTTCAAGACTGGTCACAAGTAAGATTCCTGCCTTTCTTTCTTTTTTTTCTCTGACAGAGAAATGTAAAATCAATGGAACACAAAGCAGCAAAGGGCAGACACTTGTGGGTGGTTGTTTGGAGTCCCTTGGTCCATTCATTCTGTAAGTGTTTCCAGCTGGGATGGGAGAGGCCGGCGCCTGCCCAGCTGCTGTGCACTGACCTTCCACTTACAGCAGGAGGGACAGAGTCATTTACTAATGCACGAAGCACAAGGATCCATATAGCTTTGAAATACTTTTTTAGTTTGCAAAGGATTTCTTTTACATCATCTCTGCAATTTTGAAGGCTGTATGTTAGAGGGCCCTAAATGGGGCACTAATGGGTTTTTAAAGTTTTTGAGAAATTTGGCATTAAATCACATTTAACAGTCCAAACAGCTGATAAAAACATTATAGCAATACACACGGCTACAGTCCATCAATAATGTCTAGTGAAGTGAAAAGCTGCACTTTTTTGTTATGGATTATAACAAATCCATCATTACTATATTTCAGCTTTTGCTTCCATCCGAAATCCATAATGACGTTTCTTGATGTTTTTTTATTATTCTCTCATTCTCACGGCACCCATTCACTGCAGAAGATCCATTGCAAGCGAAGCAAGTGATGTAATGAAACACACTTATCTACATCTTGGATAGGGTGAGAAAATTGTCAGCAAGTTTTAATTTTTAAGTGAGTTTCCTTTTAATTAAACACAAGACCATGAGAGATAGAACTTGTGTGTGATTAGGATGCGCTATATAATCCCTTCGATTGTACGACTAATCACAGTGGAGAAGACTTCGATTCATTCTGAAAGGCCTCCAGTTCTCTATAGCGGTGTAACAAATTTAATTAAAGATGAGGGAGTAAAAAGAGGCACCCGTTTTTAAGTGACAAAAAGCTATTTAAATGTTTGTCCAATGTAATTTGACACTCGACAGTAACTTCAGTTTTAGTCTCCTCATTAGCTTTACACAACTATGGCAAACACAAGGGCACTGTTCTCTCTCCCTCCATTTGTGTTATCTAATTTCCCCTCTCATCTCAAACAATCAATTACCTGGCTGAAGTAAGCCCTTAATGCCTTTAGCTGGAAATTGCCTTTGCGCCCATGCAAGCCAAATAAACCAGATTAGCCAGTGGTGATTGAATTCCGTAGGGCCGAGACCCTGACGAGGACAAATTCCCTCATCTGGCAGCATTCAGCCGATAAGTGTGTGAACAGCTCTCAAACCGTGTCCCTGTTTGTGTTTTTGCTTTGTTTCATAGAGCGGATTTTGGAATCTGGCATTCCATGGATTTGTTACCAATGAAGTGAGGACAGAAGTGTGACGACACAAGTGAAGGTGTGTGTGTGTGTGATCTAGTTCATTGAATGAAGATATAATTAAATTGCATGAAAAAAGGTAGATTCTTAATTTTGATTCAAGGTATATGTAAAGTTTAAAGTGTGCATTCAGCGTTCACCTTCGGTCAGAATAAGAAGGATTTTTACTGAAGAAGACATGCAAAGCTCATGCAGAAAACCTGAACGTGAGATGCACAAATATATTTCCCCCCAGTTTCACAGACAAGGCTTAAGCCTAGTCCTAGACGAAAATGTTTAAACCTGAATGAAATTGTACTGATCCATCTTAAAATTAGGGCTGGGCGATATATATCGTACGATATATTATGCGCATCTCATCAGTAAAGCCGGTTCCTTGATTAGCGCCAGTTTACACACAGAGCCGTAGATCACTGACAATCTGCGCGTTAAGTTTCGCGGGTGATTCAACGCGCAGCTTCTTTGTGATCTACGGCTCTGTGTATAAACTGGCGTTCCTTCTAAATACAGGTGACGGAGATTAGAACCGGCTTTACTCATGAGATGCGCATAATATATCGTACGATATATATCGCCCAGCCCTACTTAAAATATATCGGTGGCATTGTTTTATCTCAATATACACCCCAGCAATGTTTTTTTTCTAAGCATTTTTATAAAAAAATACTTAAATGTCCTAATTGAGCTATATGGCCTAATCTGGCTTAGTCCAAGCCCTGTCATTGAAACCGGACCTTTATGTATTACATACACCTGGATTTATTAAATAAACAGCTGTAAATATTTGTTCCAACGATTACTTGATTTGATTCTTGAAACCAGTTGAAGCTATGAAATATGTAGTATATGTCAATGCAGAATATGTGCTTGATAAGTATTAATAAACAGCCAACGTGTTAAGCAACTAGTTAATATTGGTCCCTATAGTAAAGTGTTATCTAAATTTGCTTTTAAAATGAAGTATTTTGAACACAGCAGCATTGGCCTTTTTATAATCGATTGTTATATTCCTTGAAAAATTTTTATGGTCAGATCAATGTATTTTTACTGCCTAGGTTGCTCTGACATATATTGCTGCCCTAATTGCATTTGTTCGTAGAGCATCCTAAATACATTTGAACAGGTGTGCAATGTTACGACGAATATCCTCTGTGAAAAAGGGCAAAACCATTTGTGTATCAGAAAAGATAAAAAGACATGCTGTTAAGGGACACCACTGAAAGATACTTTAATGGCACTCAAACTGGGGCAGGCAGTGCATTTTGGTTTTTGGAAGTCATTAGTTTAGGAAAGGATTCACATACGATCAAACACGGTCCCGTGAGGGTCATTGCCTATATGAGGTGAATGTAACTTCGGTGTGCGTCTAGTGGGCTTTGTGATATTTAATAGGTCTTCTGAGAGCATGATAAAGTTTTAATGCATACATAAAGAGCCCTGCCTCTGCTTAATGAGCTAATCCGTTTAATGCTAACTTCTCACCCACCAAAGAATCGCTTCCAGTCTCCCCTCAGACACGAGACGGCAGCAGGACTATAAATAGTCCTTTAATAGATTAATGCAGTTTCTGTGATTTGTTGTTGAGGTCAGATCCGAGGCTTCGAAGAACTAGTGATAAATAAAGGTGATTATCAGATTATTTTCTGTTGCTCTTTTTTGTCTCGCCTCCTTCCTCTGATTATAAAACTTCAGATCTGTGTTTTTTGAGTTTCACACCTGTGACACATGTGTCTTTCTGCACTTCTCTTGTCATCACTCTGGCTTTAATGATGAGACTTTCACTTTCAAACACTCAGACAGGGCCGGTCTACCAAAATCGTCAGTCGGCGGCTGTGCCACTTTAGTTCTATGTTCAGACGGGAAGTTCAGAAATAGCCGGTCGCACAAACTTATTTGAGCTGTGTTATCTCCTCAGAGACAAACTTCCAGCCCTGGAACCAATTAGAGCAGGAGGAGCCCCTCCATTGGTCCATAGGAGGTGCCTTCGGTGTGGAGACAGAGGCAGGTGCTACTGTCGTTCCTCTGGAGGAGTAATCAACAGCACCTCTGTTCTAAGGTGAGATGGGAAACTTTGGAGAGTGCTGGGTCACACTCGTCTTTGATAGACTGGTGTGTGAAAGAAGTGTAAAGGGGTTTTGGAATTGTCCTTTGAGATATTTTTGCACTTGTTGTACTATAAAAACACACGACAGGTTTCAGAGGGCATTTACATATTTGTCTTAATGGCACAAAAATAGTTCTAAGAGACACAGAGGATGTAAAATTGTCTGTTTTTAATGTGTAAGATTTACTAATATTATAAGTAGACATATTAATTTATGTTAAATATAATACTGCTAATAATAATACAAAAATATTAAATTAACACTTACCAGTAAGGTTAAATTTGCAGTATTAATAAATTACAGCATTTATTAATCTAGTTTAAGGCTAAGTTATTAATATGTTTGAATATGCTCTTTTATAATACATAAATGTCAATTTATACAGCTTAAAATGTAAAAAATATATTAGTAATATATGTAATATTCTAAATTTATATAAATTCGTGTTTTTTTTATGGTTAGCTCATGAAACATAATCATTAACTAACTAAATGTCATTGTACCAAAATGACCAAATTAAAAAAGAAGAAAAAAGATATGGCCAATTTAAAGAATGATATCTACAATATATATATATATATATATATATATATATGTATAGAGAGAGTGAGAGAGAGAGAGATAAAAATATAAATAAAATAACAAATAAAATACCGTTTAGAAGTTTGGGGTCAATATAATGTTTTTTAAAAACTCTCTTATAAAGGCCATATTTATTTAATAAAAAATAAATATTTTATAATACTGTAAAATATTATGGCAATATAAAGTAACTGTTTTCTTTTCATTATTTATAAATGTTAAAATTTTATTCCTGTGATGGCAAAACTGAATTTTCAGCATCACACTCCAGTCTGCAGCATGAGTTATGATTAATGTTGAAAACAGCTGTGCTACTTAAATGTATATTTGTGTAAAACATTATATATTTTTCTTTTATAAATAAACAATTCAAAATAACGGTAATTATTTTAAACTTTATTTTTTTGTAGCATTTTAAGTGACCCTGACACTTTTAATCAGTGTCCTTGCTGAAGAAATAATAATTTTCTTAAATTTTGTTCATGGCAAACTTTTGAACAGTAGTGTATAACATACCTGTTTACCTTTAGGCTCAGGAAGAAATAGCTAGAGATCTGATAGACGTCCAAAAACACTGCAAAAGATAAATCTTTATTTCTCCCAGATTGTAACAGTAAAAAGTTAACAAGTGCAATTACAACTCTGCTGCCCCCCATCCCACCCACAGACGCCATCATAAAAACATAGAGAAGTTTAACAGGTGGACGGCCATCACACTTCAACTGAGGTACCAACCACTATCACAGAACAAGGTGTTAGGCATGTACTACAGATTTACTGTAAGGCAATTTATAACCATTATAACTTATTACTCCAAAACATAACACATCTCTCTTCCCTTCATGAGGGGAAAAACTATTAGTTTCACCTTAAATAGATAAACAAGAGCACGACAAGTTCTCCTCTATACACAACACAACTCAGCACAACGCTGTGTGTTATTGCAGGTGAATACTCACAGCCTAATATTGGCTACTTTTACCTATGTCTAGTTGGTTTCGACTCAGTGCACAAGTTCAATAGGGATAAAAATAAAATAATGTTGCTGTATTTTTACAATGAACGACCCACAGACATCCAGATCTGCACTCCATGAAGTCAAGTTTCAGGTCCTTACGGTCTTCTTTATTATCTATTGCTTTATATAGAAATGATTACCCCAGCCTGGAATCTCAGTAGTTACAAAGTATTCTAAAATGGTGATGTCACTTCTTGGAAACAGAATTAGAAAATTCCAAATCAGGTTTAATCCAAAACAGGTCATATTCGAGAAATTTCAGGCAAAAAACAATGTCTATTATAGATTGTATTTATATTCTTCCAAACCAGTTGGTCAACACTGATGTAAAATCTGAATTGGAAAATATTTGTCCCTCGTGATATTTTGCCTGGATTTCGCCCGCAACAATTTGCAGAACAACAGTAAATGTGACACACTTTATGATATTAACTGCATTTGAAACTGATGTGTTTGAACCTCCTGGAACAAATTGAAATCAAAATGATCATTTTCGCTACTTCAAGAAAAGCCAGACAATGGCTTCAGAGCAGTGCAAACATGACGTATACCATAGAGATTTATGGACACGATGGCCTCTTCTCTATATTCTCGCAAAGTCCTATTCCTTTCTGAAATGACAAGGCAAGGTAGTGGGTGTCAAAGACAACAGTCTCATTAAAGTCCTTCAACAGCTGTCGAAAAGTAGATCCAACTGAACAAGCCTCCTCTTATTGGGCAGGGAAACTCATTTGCAGCTGTCAGTCTCACCATCAGCGTCTTCATGTGGAGAAAATGCCATCCAGCAGAGCTGCAGGAGGTAGCCGACACAGTTCGTGTCCTAAATGTAGATGGGACCAGAAAAAGAGACTCTGAATTTAAATCTCCATTTCCCAGCTGTTCCTCCTTTGTCACACTAAGTACATCCTAGGGATCAGAACTGGATATCTAGAGAAACGGAGAGAGAGAGGAGATCAAGATTAAAATCCAAATAATCTTAATATAAAGATCTGTTGACACCCATATTGGAGGCATCAGAAGTTTTATTAAGAGCATTAAATAGATTTTAGAATACAACGAGTACTCTGTCAGTGATGTATGATGATCCTAAAAGGGAAAACGGGATCTCCCAGTGGAACGGATGTGTTGATTAGGCCCTTGTGGATGCTTTACTATAATCAGACAACACTCTGTAGCCATGGGCAAGCCGGAGCACGATTGAGCCTTGTGTTCACAAACAATCTCAACCTGTTTACAAGCTGATCTACATCACTGACTTTAGATTGCTAATAAGGCCTAATACAGAAGTCAAACTGACACAACACAGATCCTTCCTAAAGCTTTCATAAACAAAATCAGTATAATGTATTTTGAGAACTTCAGCTCAACTCTGTAAACTTACTTTTCTTTGCAAATACTAGCTGGTGTGACACACTTGTGTGGGTTCAGTAGAAGTTCAGTACAAGTAAATACAATACAAGTTCATGTTAAAGTGACAGCACTTGCATAATGTTGATGCAATTAGTCCATTTTGTTAAAATACTTACTGTGTCAGAAGTATAACCGCAAGATATTAAATGCATGCGTGTTAACATGATTTTAACATGAACATGAAAAAAACACGTTCTAACCTTTTCTGTGTAAAGTCATCTAATTTTACAGCTTTGCTGCCATGGCAACATAACTAGCAAAACTCTAAAATTAACCTAAAATGAGGAGAACTGCTTTATAGCTCAAATAGTTCAAACAATTTAAAGCAATCATTTATGTAATGCTTTTATAAAATACCATAACCTTAACTTTTGCATTTTAAAAAAGAAGAAGAAAAAGACCATACACTGTTTTCAAAACATGTTTAATTATAGACAAACCATTTTAGCTTTTGTTTGGATGCCCAAAAATTGAACTTGAAAGTCTTTAAATATGGTATCCTGATAAGGGGTGGGCAACAAAAAAGTCGTTAACAAATGACATTGCAGATCCCAAATACAAATAAGCAAGACATAATCTATTGAGGAGGCATGTGTCCATTCTTCCATAATTATTTTGAAAAATATTAACCATGTCTTTATAAAGCCATGTGGATTTAAAATAGTGCTGTTAAATGATTAATCGTGATTAATTGCATACAACATATATAAAAAGTTTAAATATATTATAAAAATACACACACATACAGTTTACATTTAGAAAATAATTACATGTATTTAAATGTCTATATTTATATTCATATAGTTATGCATAAATGTATTTAATATATAAACATACCATTATTTTGAAAAATATATACATGCGTATATATATATATATATATATATATATATATATATATATATATATGTATGTGTATTATTGAAAACTTATTTTGGATGCGATTAATAACAATCGTTTGACGACACTAGTTTATAATTAATAATAACAAATATATTATCAATGTTGTTGTTTGTTTGAAAAAATGCTTTTGTTAGTCGGTTTGGATAAAAGCTAAATGCAAAAAAAAAAAAATGGAATGGAACTGTTGCTTAGTAAATGTCCATCTTGGCAGAGCTTGAGCGCACACTTGACTGCTGGTACACTTGACTTGAGTTACTTAGAAAGAGCATAAACATTTAGATCCCACTGCCGCTTGAGTGAGACTTGTGAGTCTCATAAATGGAAATGTCAGATAAAGACAGAACATTTAATCAACTCGTTCTTACAAGCTAATCCTGTTTGTAATGATGAATGCCTGACTCCGTTCGACGGGCTGATCCTTGCGCTCCTCTGGACGTGGTCAGATTTTTAAGTCTTGGCGAAAGTTTCGGGAATGTCCATAGCTTTGGCCTACTTTACAGAAGGGGCTGTCTGCACTGAGCGCCGTGCTCATTTATAATGCATTACAGAACGCTTTTAAGCAATGTAGGCCAGGAGCGCAGACAGGTTTGTTGGTCTTGGAGAACACGCCTCTAAGGAACACACCACTGTTCATGCAGTTGAAATGTCACACACAGGTCTTCCCTAACTCCACAGGCGAGTGGAAAATACTCAAAATGGAGCACTCTAGATTTAGTCTTCACACCCTCTCTACCAAAAAAAAAACCTGTGAGAATATTATATGTGAGTATAGTAAACGCCTGTTGAAGATAAGTGCCTGTTGCTTTAAATGTAATATATAAATGTAAGTATAAAATGTGTTATATAAATATATCTGTAATACTGTACTTTCTTGCAGGTGTTCCACCTGTATTTTGCATACTACATTGTGCTATGTTTTAGAGTCAATGGAAATGTCTGAAAAATGAATTACTATAATATATTATTATTATTTTTATGACTCTAATTACTATTATATATATATATATATATATATTTAATTTTTTCCAGATATTATGTGATTCCTTTGGTATATTTATGTTCAGTAAAATAATTATTTGCTTAAATAAAAAGAAAAATTTGCAACAAGCTGCAAATTACACAGCTATAATTCTTGTTGTAGCTCCATTATGGGTTGAGTTTCTTACTGCTTCTTCAAACCCAAGTTTAAAACCACTTCTGTGTTAGCCAGCTAGATAATATTAGCATAAGAGTAAGTTGCAAAGCATAAATAGGGATATCAAGTAAATCAATGAATATAAACTATTCATTAGCATCAAAACTCTCTCACACTGGCTCGGGTCAGTTAGCCATCATTAGTTTCAGCCCTGTGAAGTAAAAAATTGTATTTTAAGTTAATATAAAAACTGGACAGAAGCAGCTGATTTTGTCTACATATGTGAAAGAAAGACAAACCCTCTGCGTATGAGAGCCGAGACAATGGTGAGTCACTTCATGCTGAGATATTTACACAAGATGAGCACAGCCCTCTGTGTGCAATAGAAATATCAACTGCCCCCACTGGGCCTGCCTCCACTCCACAACCCTTGAGAGATGATTGTTTTGGGAAATGAGGCAGAGGCGTTTTGATGGGAAATGCTCTAAGTTGGTGACATTCATATGAAAATATCAGTTTTTTGCGACTGGGGTCCTTCCGCAGAGAAATAACTAAAAAATTAATATGTTTGAATTCCAGAAGACTATGACTCTTAGTATCAAAGGCAAATTGGCTGGTAATTTTAAAACAATGCTTGCTGCTACACTCCATTACATAATGAAAATTGAGTGTCGGCTTTGCATAGTGTGTCAAATTCTCAGCCTTTTACGCATTTTAATTGGCTTAAAGGCTTGTGTTTAAAGTAGAAGTGCAGGCTCTAGCTCCTAACGTAGCTTACCGCTTCATTATTCGTATTAAATGCCTGTTGAAGACGTAATGATGCATTTGCCATAACCCAGCGATTGTCTGTAATTTCATTATAGCCTTTAGGGTATTCAAAATATTTCTAATTTTTACTTTTCTTTCTTTATTTATATAAAAAACCTGGATCTGCCAACGTAATACCAATGCCATCTGGAACCATGATGAGGAAACTCCAAAACAGACAAGCAATTCAATCACGAAAGCTACGGGAAACCGCTATCTTCACTCACCACTGGTTGGGAAATTGTTTAATTATTATCAGATGGATTCCCTCTTATGTAATTCGATGAAAAATACATTTTATTCAGTGGTTTGCTGCCAACAATAGTCCACTGCCTGCAGGTAGATGTGTTGTTGACTGTAAAACTTTAAACTTCACTCTGATCAGCCCGTGAAGAGCAAGTGTTTTTCATTTGGTGTACCCTGTGAGATATTTAGTTACTGTTTTCTCTTACTATAAAAATTAATCTGACCCCTCAAATTACACTCAGAAATTGCACTATTATAGAAATATACTCACCCCAAATTGATGACCATTTGTATTAAACTCTAGAGTCTCTGTAGACTGTTATTATTGCCTATGAACCCCCAGTGCATCTGGAAAAAGTGAAAATCAGGACTAGGAGTCTTCAGTTATGTGAAAAATCAGCAGAGAATTGAATAAATAAGAGGAATCTTGCCTTTGTGGCAGTTTTTATCTACCTGGTCTCATGGCATAAACCTATTTGGTTGCACTTTTTAGTGAGACACAAAATTGATTAATAAAGCATAATTTTCACTCAATTACTTGAAGAGTATCATGTGACTTCAAAACAATATTTAATATGCTGGGATATTGGAAAACTGATGCTTTTGAACGTTAGCATCACACATATCCAGTTTCATATCTCTGGTTTGTTCGGTAGCTCACGGATTACAGAGATGTACTTGAGAGGCGAAGAGCTCCAGTGACTATGGGTTGACAAAACATTTCAAACTTGCATAAAAGGAAGTTGAAATGACATGGTTGCATCAACAAATGTGTTTTTATATCCGTGTTGTATTTGTTAATACTATCAGGTAGGTTTAGGGTTGGATTTGGTGCAAAGGCATATTCCCAACACAATAGAGCATTAACTTTTAGCGTCAGTATATTTATGTAATAAAACACAGCTATATGTACCTATATCAACATAATTAAATGTGTCAGGGTTCACATATTGAACTTGTGTTTTACCGCCGCTCAGTGGACTGTGAAAGTGGAGTGAAGGTTTGTTGGAACGTGCAGTAAGGCACGTGAAAACATTGTTACATATTTTTATGAGACCAGGATGGTTTTTCTGGTTATTAAAGATTAATACAACACTTCATAACTTCAATACAACTTCGAAATTGCTACAAAAAAAAGTGTGCAGTTCTTTAGAAATTTTTTTTTCCCCGGTATCCCAAGTATTGTATTTCAGTCTGTAAAAAATGGTTCAGTGTTATTTAACACTGTGGCAGTGTTATTTAATAATTTGCCCCCTCTGTTTAATTAAAAAATGCATAATAGAAACTTTATTTTATTGTAAGTACCAGAAATGCCTTGGGGTACCTTTATATATTATCTTGGGTAAAAAAGGTTGAGAACCACAGCTTTAAAATTTCAATGGCTGGGATGCAAATTAGAGCTTAGATTAAAAAAAATTCTCCAACTAAATTCAATATTACCCAAATTGGGGTTTTGAGATACTGTAATCCTTCAGCTTGCCTGCAAATTCAAAGTAATGACATTTGGACATTTTTTTAAATTAATCATTCAAAAAGAGTTGACTAGCTGGAAGACAATCTTGACACAGTAGAAGTCTAAAGGAGGGCAGAGGGACGCTTTAACTTCTAAATTATCTCCTGCCAACAGCATGCAGGTGCAAGACTTTAATTAGCAGCACCTGCACAACACACATGAAGATCGACCAGGCGGAAGGAGACAGAGAAAATCCTGTTATTTCACTTCTATATTAAATTACATTTTGGGCTTTTATGTTAGCTCTGTTGAGATTTCTATCCGCTTTTAAAGTGATCATTGTCCTGTTATTTGCAGTGCAAGCTCAGGGTGCTAAATAAAGCACATTTTAGCACAACCATCTTGAACGCAGATATGGGAGAATCTGGGTTTCAAATGCTTTGATGTGAATTACATCTCAAGTATGCCAATATTTAATTAACCTTATCCTTCTAAATTCTTTTGGAGTCAAAAAGCCAGACGAACTCATTGCGCTCGTGTGTCCACCTGTCTTATCTCTGAGTTGCAAGAGCTCTGTTTCTTCAGCATCTTCAAAGTGCGAGACGTATCATCATCATATAACACGCTAGATTCCACTCGCTTGCCTCCAGACGTTCTGCTCTCAGTTGACAGGAGAGGTGTGGAAGGGGAGGGGCGACAGTGAGAGAATGGAAAGCTCATTGGCTTGTTTCAGAGTTCAGTTTGCATTTCGAAATGACTGGCCAAAAAAATATGTAATTCTAGATTTGGGTGCATGCTGTAATTTTTTCCGGCTTCTTGTCTGTCAAATGTGCAATTTGGGGTAAGAGCTAAAAGATGTCAGTGGTGTTTTTTGTGAGAGGCACTATGTGTATTACTGGTACTCTTTGTGCATCACAGATCAACACAGAGGAAATTGTTCAGTAAAGCCATTATATTTGTTTTCTTCGTGCACACATAGTATTACAGTTAAACCACTGATGTCACATGGACTATTTCAGTAATGTACTTGGTACCTTTCTGGGCCTTGAACATGTCAGTTGCATTGCTGTCTATGCAGAGTCAGAAAGCTCTTTGTGTTCTGACAAATTACCAGGTCTTATGGGTTTGGAACGACATGAGGGTGAGTAATTAATGACAGAAATTTTGGGTGAACTGTCCCTTTAAATCATGATTAACAGCATTGACTGTATTGTTTTACATTTTGAAATATTTTGATTTTGATAGTAGTATCAGTTTGACAGGATATATGTATTGCATATCATACAGACAAGAGCCTGTAATGTAATTCTGTATGCATCGGCAAAGGTGCAAAGGCTTTGTTTTGACAGGGGTGACCATGGGTCGCCGTGTCAAGGTCATGTCAGGCAACAGTGAGCGACAGATGCAACAGATGGCAGAGCAAATGCTACCTCATACTGAGCCAGATTAGCCATCACAGACTCATGTGGCCGACACCTGGGCAGAAGTTTCCCCTTCAGTCTCATCTGAAACAATTTCTGTGGTGTCTGAGTAGTTCCTCTGCTTGAGCCAAGAATTTGCAGGCTTTTAAAAAGTCAGCTCTACACCCTTCTTTTATTACCCATGTGTGCTCAGCTGGTAGATTTGAAATCTTTTAAGTGTATCCTGGTGTCTATCAGACATCAGTCTACTTAAAAATCACCACTGCTCAACTAGGAACACCTACCAGATGTTGAGGCATCTGCTAAACAGTTTCCTCCTACGTGAAGTACTAGACCACGTGCAAACAAACAACATTTAGGCTCGTATGCGCAGTCAACAATTATGCATAATGCAGAAATTGCATCAGCTTAATGTTATTGTCCATTTACATTCATTAGTTTTCATTAGACTCGTTCACATATAATTATAACAATACATTCTGTATATTAGTGTCCACACCAATGCACAATATCATTGTGTGTATTATAAGTGCGTGCTGCAGTTATGTCATAAGCCACTTTGAATGCTTGAGCTCTTTAAAGCAGGATCAATCCTAGTTGACTGCCTTTGTTTTAAGCTCGTAAAAGAAACATTCTGAAAGTCGATATTGTCCCTCTGTGACAGTACAGTGATGTGGACAGGCCTTAAAGTAATAGCTCACCCAAAAATTAAAATTCTGTTTTCATTTACTCAGCCTCAAGTGCTTCAAATTGTATGTATTTCTGTATGAATTTCTTTGTTTTGCTGAACACAAAGGAAGATTTTTTTGAAAAAGGTTTGTAACCAGGCTACCCTTTGACGTCCAAAGAATTTTTTTCTTACTATGGAAGTCAATGGAGACCTAAAACAACCTGGCTACAAACTCTTTTTTTTTTCTTCTTTTTTTTACTACAGGGCTCTTTTACTTTTTTCTACTACAGGGTGAGTAAATGATAGCAAAATTTTTAATATTTAGGTGAACTACTCGTTTGAGCCCTGAATGAGATATACGTATATGAATTAATATTAATAAGTTCACAAAAGTTTTGGTAGGACTTTTCAGTAAAGTTGTTAATATAAAAACAACATTTTGCAGTATTAGGTTAATATAAATTTATAAAACGTTTTGGTTGCACTTTATTTTAGGATGTCCTTGATACACTGTAATTATACAACTATTATAAAATTAAGTACTGGGTAATATTAATTACTTTTTAAAGAGTCAGTATTAGGTTTTATAGGTTAATTTAGAGGTAGTTGCATTTTTTTAAATTTACTTATTACTGTAATAATTGTGAAACAAAGACACTAAAATAAATGGCTAATTCAGGTTTGCTTTTAAAAAATACAATTAATGTTAATTTTTAAAAACTACAAACATATGTTAACATTTGTTAGATGTATGTTAGTATAATTAAAATTACAATTTTAATACATGTATGGGGGACCGTTGTTTGAGTAATTAATACATTATTTAATTAATACAGGACTAATAAATAAACAGACTGAAACAAGTTATGTAAACCTAAACCTATGAAAATTATAAAATAAGGTTTTGGACACTTTCATGCTAGTTTTTCTTGCTTTAGTTGAAATTCATGTTTTTGAAAGGAAACCTTTCTCTAAAGTAATTTTTAAAAATGTGACTATTAAACAATTGGAAGCAATAATAAAAATAAATTTGCAATTGTAAGTTATAAATTCCAATTCTAAGGAAAAAAATGCAAACTTTATTTGTCAGAATGGCAAGTTTATAGCCTTGATAGCACTGATAGTCAAGATCAGAAATCCATCAGTGCTGTTGGTTGACTCACCAGGCTGTTGAAGTCTGGAAGGTCAAGAGCGTAGGGCTCTGTGCTTCTCCTCTCAAACTGTGCCTGGCATGGTGGTGCTGACTCAGGCCTGATCCTATGTTGTGTTCGCCCTCCTGAGCCGCGCTGTGCCATTGAATCCTGGCCTGTTTGAGCCACCGTCCTCCAAGCCCCCATTTCTCCAGGTAGACCCGGCACAACTCGTAGTTCATAGCCGAGTAGTACAAGAAGTCCAAAGCCAGGAGGACCATGACGAAAAAGCCATAAATCCACACGCCGATGAGAGCGGTGTAGTTGCTAAAATGAAAAAAAAGGTAATGATGGCAGTAAGTGACCTTGCTTATGCTCTACAAGGAAGCAAAAAAAAAAGGAAACAGGAATAATCATATCATTAAAAGGAAGAATGGGCCTGATTTGCTTCTCATTTAAATCAACCGGTGCAATGAAAAGAGAGGTCAGTGCCCATGCAGTGGATGTAAAGTGCTGTAATTGCTTTCCACTGGCCTTTCTGATTTCTTTGGCAGAATTGTGTGCAGGTTGGGCAGACTTTGCACAGCTACCCAGAGGTTTGGGAGTCAGGCCATGTGACGGACTGGCCTTTATGTCACTGCTTCATTGTGGGCCTGAAGATTAATTGATTTGTTTTGGATTAGTACTGTCATGTTTCTCACAGAGATGCTTGACTGAAACAACAGGGCTTGGTTTTTCATGCATACACCTGAGGCTGTGACTGAGTAAGATATTGCAGCCTGCAGAGATCTTTTGCGAAGGCTTAATGTCAGAGGAGTTCTTTCATCATCGGAACAGACATTTTGATCTGGATGCGTGGCTCACTTGGGAGTAGTGATTAGGAAATTGCGCACACAGCAGGCATCAACAGAGATGTTTCGGAAACTGCTGACGCAGGCGGCCACTGTACAATCATAGATCACTTCTTTCTTTTTTTTTTTTTATACGAAGATATTGTGCTGATATGTTCAAATCTTCTTTAATGGATTCATGCACTTTCCTAGTCATGAATGTGCTAAAATAGATAAATAGATGTACAAGATTAGGAGATGATCACTTAAAAAAAACTTCAAAAAATTACATATTACAAAGATAAATAAAAGTAATGTACATATTAACAACTTATTAACTATTAGTATTTTGTTGTAAAACATGCTTGAATCTTATTTTTTATATATTGGTGAAAAAATCTTATTTCTAAGTTTGATAAGTATGATATTCACGTGCTTTATATTCATGTGCTTCAATTTTAATGCAAAGCATATTTTAAATATTTTTTAAGTATAGGGAGTCACTCAGAACGGGGCAATGAAATTTGTTTGTCCTTGACAATTAAAAAAGGTTGTAAATCCCTGATTTAATGATTTTTTTTTTTTTTTTTTGTGAACCTGGATTTAACCTGTTCCGTCAGATTTTTCTATATCTTTTGCATGCATGTGATTTGAATCTGCTGTATTATGCATTTTGATCCGTGTTTGCATATGTCTGGGGTTGGCAGACAAAATCAAGCCTTCTGCAAATAATCAAGTCCATCTGATTGTCAGGCTCATCTCAGTCAGCTGGAGGGATAAACAAGCCGTGATGATATTCAGAAGAAAGGCGTCAGTCTGCTGATCTCTGGTCTGGCTCAGTGCACCAGAGATCGGGTCATTTTTCAGACTTCGTTACGTAGACAGCCTGTGGAAAAAATCTGAACCGCACCGCTAACCTTCTGTGGTCATTACAACCCAGCGTACGGGTCAGGACCCTGTCAGAAGAAGTTTTGGTTGGGTGCGGGCTGGCTGTGGTAGGATTTAAGCTAAGAATGAATATGTAGGAAGGATTAATCAAGACACATTTTTAGAAGTGCTCTGAGGGCAGAGGGCAGATTACACTGTCTATCTCTTATTACCAAATGAATAAAATAAAATAGGATGAAAAAGTGTGAACGAGAAATGTTCAGAGAATCTCTAATTATTTCACACCAAAGCAGCATCAGAGGTTATTTGTCATGTATAAATAAGGCTGTGAGGAGATTGAAATGAAAATGGGAGATATTGCATGCAGTAGTTGAATATTTTTCAATATAAGTAATTTAATATATAATATGTTTATTAATCCATCATCTATCTGTTAATCTGTTAAAATCATTATTTTATTTGTATACTAATTTATTACATCTTTTTATTTATTTATTTTAAAAATCTTCAGCCTTCCTTATTTCCAAAACAAAAATAATTTAATTCAGTTCAGTAGTTTTGTTGACAACTCTTCATGCAAAATTTAGGTGGTGCGCCATTTGAAAAAAATTGTCTACCAAAGTGCATGCGACATGTTACTCACTTGTGGGCAAAGCCGTCTGAGTTGGTGGTGAGGTTAAGCTGCATCACGCTCTGAAATTCAGTTTCGTTGCAGCAGTACTTGAAGGCCGTGTTGTTATGGTGACAGCAGAATATATAGGTCTTGTTATCCGAGAGTCGAGGGCAGTGGAAACCAAAGTGATAGCGCCCCTTGTGGTCGGAGTAAGGCTCACACACCCTGAAGTGCGCAGAGAGAGCTGCAAAGAGATAAAACGAGGGAATAAAGCAAGTCTTTCATGGGTCGATATCACTCGTGATCTGATTCAAGGTAGGATGAATGACTTCTGATATGATAGAGATAGAGATTATTGGGGTGGAACAGAGGGAGAGATTTACGAAGCAGATCTTTCAAGTCTTCAGTAATTAGAGTTCTGGCTTCTAAACGCTGCCAGATTCATTAAACACGTCCTTTCTGACTTTCTGAAGTCTGTCATGTGGCACATTTCAACTCCAGAACCATAAGCACTGTAAAAATGAGAGTTCTTAAGATCAGAAGTGACATAAGAAACATGTTTGTCTCACACCAAAGCGGACAGCTTCTCAGCTCATGAACTAACTCCCCATCAAACAATCTTGGCACCAGTAATTGCTCAGATAATGAAGTTCAGAGTCTCAGAAAACATTCTAATGGCAAGGCAAATGAATGAGCTGGTATCTTGGCCATTTTTTTTTTCTCAATGAAAAATTCTGTGCTCTTCAGCTATAGACCCACTCTCAAAGTGCACCTGCTCATCTCTAAAGCTTCATATCGACCTTTATGGAAAAGAAGAAAGCACCGAGCCATCATTTGCATATAGATGAGTGCTGTCTGAGAGTCCGCTATTGGTAAGTGGAATGGACAGGAACACTAGAGTTGGATGTCTGTGAATTTGATAGACCTCGTTGTCCGTTTTTTACAGTGTATTAATATTTGTTCCGGAGGAGTTCCCGCTCTGAACTGTACACCTGAGAGTCAGTACTGTTGTAGAAGAAATTGCTGAGATTTTGTGTGGTGTTAAAAAATAACATAAAATAGTGAAATTTAAGGTGAAACACTGCAGCGATATGGTTGCCAGAACTATTTAGGTTATATACATTTAAACTTAGAATTAGAATTAAGAATATTTTTTGCAAGCTTTTCCTTAAAGGAATAGTTTAAGGAAAAACCATGTTCATTATCAGTGTGGATTTGCGCAGCTCGTCAGTGAACAACGGCTGTGTGTAGTATATACGGCTCAATGTGAAATAACGCACCTGATGGCATTTACCGCTGATTACAGGACTGGGTTTACTGACAAAACGAGCAAACATATCGGTCGATCTGTATTGATACATCCCTACTTTCAAGTACATTTAGAACATTAGAAACACTAGTTGGTGTTCCAGTATAATCGGTCCGCCGAAACTCATCCAGTGAGAAACGTTCCGCGATGCAAAAATAAATGCGATTAAAATGCGTTAAAAAAATTTACGCGTTTTTTTTGTGTAATTAATCTAAATTAACGCGTTAAAGTCCCGGCCCTAGTAAATATAATTTAATTTTATCGTGCTTTACAGCTATATACAGCTGCCTGAGAATAAAGTTCAAGCCGTTCCATTTGACAGATTATATCCTGTTTAAAATCATTCCATAGACTTCTAAAGTGCATAACATTCTAAAACAGGAATTATTTTTTAACGAGAGTTGCATTTACAGTCAAACAACATGATAATGCTGTGAAATGAGAAAGTTTATGCTAATTTACGCTATTTTTAGCAGCAAGAAAACTGATGACATCTCGACTGTAATGACAGTAAAGTAGGCGCCTGCAAACGCCCGTCAGTTGAACGCCCTTTGAGGATGAACGTTTAACGGAGCGCAGTGCTGCTGTCAGAGCAAGATGGAAAGTGATATTCATCATGACTGCAGAGCAACTTTGATTCACTCGTGATACATGTGTAGGCGTTGTGATGTTCTGAACAAAGACGGCACACTACATTCCAGCACGGCGAAGATATGAGCCAATTGTCAATCACATAAACAGGACACAGTCTAGAACGGAGCCTAAAGAAACCAAACTAGGGAGTTTGTGAAATCACATGATTAACACGTATAGTAACTGACTTACAATGGACAAAAGGCACCAACAGGAAATTAAAAAGGGGAACTACCAAACTCCCTCCAACAGGACAACTTCCAAGAAGCCTGGAGATGGTCCAAGAACAACAGACCAATAAAATCAAGCTCACGACCTTTCCGTCCGGCCAGGTCACGCGATACTACAACACATTTAACTGCTTCGTTTAAGCCTTTCTTATGACCCAAGATCTCTTTGATATCTTCCTTTTCCAATGATAGCTCTAATAAAAAGGTGTAATGATGTTAAAAATAAAAACAGGAAACAGCCAAGGACTGACTCATAGAAAGCACATGGAGGAACTGAACATTTTTGGACGTGGAATAATAAACAAATATTGAAGTGAATATTCGGTGTATTATCAATTCAACCAAAATACAAATCAACCCTAAGGGTTGAGCTTTCAAGGCGAAGATGACAGGAAGTACAAAACTACTTGAAGCGAGGGACCATTTGTTTGATGGATTCAAACAAACATAAATTTTTTTTGCAGCGTACACCACTCCCTTTGCATCGAACAGCAGCATTGAGGTGACATTAGTATTTGTTAGTAGACATGTTACTGCCAAACCAGACTAAAGCTGTCAGCCTGCCACCGTATTCCACTATATTATCCCTGCTCTGGCTTTTTAATATTTGTTTATTTGGTATTAATTTTCTTTTCCTCGAAGCAACTGCGTGGGATGCACTCATAGAGTTAAAGGGTGACGGATTAGCTCAAAATGAAAAAATTAGTCTCATCCTGACCACTCGATTAAAGCTCACTTGACAATGGTGATTAGGTAAATATTAGATCATCTGAGTCTGAGCTTTATGAGAACACCCTAGAGACAGACGCTACACAGAGTGAGAAGTGAGGGACGTGCACGTGAGTGTGTAATTGAGGACATGCAACCTGTTAAGCATTTAGAAGAATCTGTTAGGAAAAAATCTAAACAAGACAGACAAGATTACAAATGAGCAGATGTTAGATCAGGGTGAGGTAGAAGTTTGAAAAATGTAAGTTTCTCCTAGAAAAAGATACCATGGTAACCAGAGTTTCCACTAAAATGCCACTGATGAGATTGTAAAACATGAGGAATATGGTTTGAGCTGTTCAAGACGACTGATATTAATAATAATAAAAAAAAAATTCAGCTGAGCTAAGATATACATTTAAATTTTTAAATGTTTAATAATGCATAAATATGTGATTTCATTACCTTATCCCACCAGTCACAAATGTGTTCGAGTATAAAACACATTTTTTCCGCACCTTTTGCAAAAAAAATAATCACAAAATAATTACTAATGTTACTAAAGTTACTAATGACACATCATTTGGATATTTTCCTGGGACAAATTTGGAATTAAACTGGTTAATAAAGATAATTTTATTATAATATAAATAATTTTCAACGTAATTAATGTATTTTTTTAAATGTAATTTTAACTTAATGATAAACATAATATTTTTACTTTCATATTTTTAAAATAAAAAAAAAAGTACACTTATTACTACCAAATATTTATATTTCAGTAATTTTATGCACATCTAATTAAAAAATAAAATAAAACAACAAGATGTTAAACTATTTAAAATTATATGCATTTTATTATTAATATACAATTAATAAAACTACAATTTTAATTGTAGCAATATCTTCATAAATATTTTGTGAATAATTAAAACTTTTCTTTTAGATTTTTGAGTAAGTTTTTGGTAAAGAATAAAAAGTTATTTTCAGTAATGTGTGCATGTCATGTTTTCATTAAATTAAAAAAAAAATATATATATATATATATATATATATATTTTAAATGTTCATTGAACTGCTAAAATATGTAACAGCCCTTTTTTTACATTTATGTAATATGCACTTTTACATAATTTTTTTTTCAACATACATATATTGGCCATTCTTAAAAGAAGGATCAGAGTCCAGTTTATTTGGACCTGCTTGCCCCTCTGAACTTCCAACTGTAAGTAAGATTAATAATTGATAATTGTATTTTCTAGCGATCGTATTCGTGTACGTGATGTGTAAAAACACTGCACATGTCTTGGTAACAGGCTAATTTGCTCTGTAACGTTCATAAAACAATATTAGCCAAATTTCATTAAACAATATTAGCCACCTTTAAAATGGCATAATAGGGGCACTTTAAGCCATGCTGGCTGACATATTTGTAACTATGGCATTTTGGCAGAACCTGACAGTTACCATGGTATGTTTTCTGAAATGCTGCTGCTGGGTGTGTGTTTATCTCGGGAGGGTTGATGGGAGGAGACGTGACTTACAGGAATGGACCGGCTGAGGTATCGTGCCGAGAGCCCGCTCAGCCCCGTCGGGGGGTTTCTGTGGTGCCCCTGTTCACCGGCCCCCAGCCTTCCATTGGTGGAAGATCCACTCAGGCTGCTGTGGTTGAGGTTGTAGGTCAGGCTTTTTACCCCGCTGCTCGGGCTCACCCTGTTGCTGTTGGGGGCGCTTGTGCTGTTAAACGGACTGTTGTTGTTGTTGACCTCATAGTGGTAATTGTGGGTGGTGACCGGGCCGCTGTAGCCCATGCGGACGGGGTGGGAAGTGAATGAGGAAGGGGACGGAGGATTCCCAGAGCTGTTGGCTTCACCGTTTGGTTCGTACAGGTTACCCAGAGAGCTGGCTAACCTGGTGCTGGAGGACGGGAGGGAGGGAAACACACATGAAGGGTGGAGGACAGGGAGGACACACACATCTACACCGCTGGACATGGAGGTCATTCAAATAACACTGTATATTTTTGCTGTTTAAATCATCAGCCTGGAGTAGTACTGGGCCACTTCAATTTCAATTTGATCAATTTTGTAATTGTGAATATTGGTTTTTATATAGAATACATTGCATTAAATATTTCCATGTGTATTTTTAATGTAAATTAACGTGGGCACATTGCTGTTTATAATTATGTATTTTTTAATGCTGGGCAACAATTAACCATATCTAAAAATTAAAGGTTTTTGAAAACATAATATACGTGTGTGTACTGTGTATATTATATTATATTGTATTACATCAAATGTGTGTGTGTGTGTGTGTGTGTGTGTGTGTGTGTGTGTGTGTGTGTGAATATATATATATACACATAAA
>JAUCNO010001091.1:11246478-11260137 GCA_032353835.1 Enteromius viviparus | reverse complement strand
GCGATCTACGGCTCTGTGTATAAGCTAGCGTTCCTTCTAAATACAGGTGACGTAGATTTAGCGCTAATCAAAGAACCAGCTTTACTGATGAGATGCGCATAATTTATCGTGCGGTACATACCGCCCAGCCCTAATATACATATATATCTACATAATAAAATATGTGCTTGGGTTAATGTATCGAACCTTTGTTTCAGCGCCACTCTTTCTCTTTGAAACTATGGCAAAAAGTGCAGTAATGCACGTAAAAATGGTGTTGCACAAAACATGCACAGTGGTACAGTACGTTTTTTTTTTTTGTGACCAGGTTGTAAAATGCCATAGATTCATCAGAAAAGTATTTTTTATCTCAGATTTGCTTTTTGTTAGCATCATCTGATATGTTTAGAGAAGGTTTAGTGTATTACTGTGTGAATTTTGTCATTCACTGGATATTTCACTTCAAAAGTGTTGAATAATATTGTATTCAATGCATATCATTTTGCGGAGTTAATGTCTCTGTGCAGGCCCTCTTTTCCGTTGAGTTTCCATTGAAACTGTCCCACACTGATTGACTAAAACACCCTCACACACCTTTGCAGCAGAATGCTTACTGCAATACGCAGTACTGCATTGAGCACCTGAAGCAGGACAGCTGCATTATGACACACCTCTGCAGTCCGCATGACATGCACAGACACACTTCCACACACACTGTAAATACCCACATAAACTTTTGTACAAGTGTGTTTCCTCTATCTCTTTCTCTCTCCCGACACGCACACACACACCAGTGGATACAGGTCGATATCATGTTCGCATTTAATGGCTTACGTTTGCTCACAGTTATTAAAATATCTCCAATGTCACACCCACATCAACAAACACATATTCACCATTCACTCTGAAACTCTGCCACAAATGAGCATGATTCATTTTGATGAGCTGCACACATGAAATTGTGAAGACGCAGCAGTATCTGATCGCACATGAGTAAATGTATCTGTCAGCACAGCCTGGGAAAGTCCTGATGAGGTTAAGCTTCACATAAGTGTCGGATAAAAAAGGAAAAAAAACATAGAAAATGAAATGCTAAGAAATTCAGCATTTGTTCTTCTACTACTGTAAAAACTACTGTATTCATGAAACTGCATTGCATCTATCATTGGAAAGAATTGTAGTGAATTTTCTATAGTAGATGGTTGGTTTGTATGTCTCATTTTACACACATCAAACTGTTGCTGTCATTTAGCATTGTTTTTATTATGTCAGAGATCTTAAGTTGCCTTAACTTTAACATTTTTTTTTCCTTTCACTTGTGGAGTATGAGTATTAGACCCTGTTGACCGGCATAAGCATGTGAATGAAAACACATCCTGTGCTATGCACCACATCATTATTTCATGAAGATGTTGGTGGCATCTCATGTTCCTCGGCAGGCAAGTGTGACAGGCTTGTGATCTGTTGCTCTTTTTCTGTGGAGCAGAATGACACACCTCTTGAAGGAACAGCAGGCCTGGGGAAATAATGAATGGGTGAGGAGGATAAATTACAGACAATGCACAAAGCAAAAAGAGAGAATAAAAGACCAAGCCAAAACTGGTGTCAAAAACCCAAGAGGAAAACTATTTTGATGTCTTGTCATGTATGTTACTTGCTATCCTCATTAGCTCATGTTAGAAATGGTTACTTTTTTTTAATTGCTCCTAAAGAACCCCACATGCAGGCCCTGCACCAGAGCCGAATCACTAAAGGTGTTTCTTAATAATCCCTCTGGTGCTTGTTGGTACAATTTTTTTTTTTTAATTTTTAAAAAATCACAGCTTTATCAAAATTGTACGCAACTTGGTAACTTTTATGGCATTCAGAGAATGTTTGTGTGTACTATTTACAAATCTGCCACAATGTAGAGCAAAACATACTCAGCCACTTACACACACACTTATTCCAACATACACCCCTATTTACTGGTGAGAGTGTAGCAAAGCAAATATGTAAAATAAAAGCAATAATTCAACTGCAATGCAGTAAAAAAAAAAGTGGGCTGCAAAGGAAGGGGTTACACTTTAAAACTTCAAGAGTGCAAAATAGACTCATCCTCTCACAGACTCACAGACACACACACATTCACAGTTATACACACTTGAACTGAAATGAACTGAAATCAGATCATGCAGACCAGTAAGCTCTGTTCATTTTTATTACATTTTAATAGAGAGCTAATGCTTTCTCAGGTTTGACAAGTAATAATAATTCAAAAACTGATGCTTCAAACCAGCATTTTAAACAAAAGAAAAACCAAACCTTCATAAGAGTTGTCTATGACAAAGTCTAAATACTGTATGTAATAAATCCTCAACTCAAAAAATTCAGCGATTTGAGCGGGCACGTCCTGATTTTGCCAAGTTCAGTGTGTCCCTAGGTCAACGTATTTGGTAGACCTTGGAACAAAAACCTACACCTAAACCTACCCTTACCCATGAGTAATGCCTAAAATCAGAGGACATGATAGATGACTGACACTGATGTACAAGCAACAAACACTGATTGTAAGCCTAAACTTCACAAAAACTGTTTCTTTTTAATCAGATTTGTTAATCACAATGTTGTCCCAGGGTCAACAGAGATGTTGACCCAGGGACATGTCTCACTTGGTAAAATCAGGTTAACGTTTGAGCGGCGAGGCTATTCTAACTTAAACTGTAATTTGACGTGATCTACTGTTGCGTTCAAGAAATGAGCAGATAAATCTGAGATTAACTGCATTGCTCAACACTGCAAATAAATAGAAACCATTCTCCCAGAGCACAAACGCACTGGACAGTTTGCCAAATCTGCACTGAAATGCCATTATTACAATGTTAACTGTTGTTTCGTTGTATTTCGCTGATCCCCTGTAGAACCGGGTCTGATCGCATGTTGTAATGTTTCACTGTGGCCAACCATTAGGACACGACTTATAAAGAGCGACAGAAAGCAACTCAAGTAATTAGAGCCAGAGAGACCGATAAACATGACAAGGAAGACAAATGGAAAGAGATGGAACCTGAGGGAGGGATTTGCTCCTGCCAGAGTTTGTCAGGTGATATACAGTTTAGCAAAGACCTCCTCCTCACCTTCCTGTTAGTAGAGCTGGCTTTTATCAAGATCACCAGCTGCCTGCAGAAACATACTGCGATAGAGACTGAAAAAAAGCAAGCGAGCAGAAAAGATCAACTTTAATAGCCAGACTGGTGAGTGATGTACTGTATTTCTGCCTCAAAAACCAAAGTAGCACTCGCCCGGGGGACCAACTGACAGGAAATGAAAAAAGCAACTATTTTTTATGCTATAGGTTGTTATTTTGTCCTTGATTTGGCAAAAAAAGACAAAATAATAACGTCATAATCATACTGATGGAGAGCTTTCTTACAAGTACTCAATTCAGGCAGATGGGTTCAAATCAGTGATCTGAAGACAGCGTCTCTTTCTAATCACACAGAATAAATTTAGCAGCCCGTTTTTACTGATCTCCAAAGAACTGCTAATTAAAGGTAAATCAATCTGTAAACTTCTCTGCTAATAGAGCATCGATTTAATCTATATCATTTAGCTCATTTGAGGCCGTGTATGCTTTACAGTCTTGTAAATGTGCCAGTATTTTATTGTGGCATATGGTGTGCTTCTTTGAGGAACAACAATGGAAGAAACACACATTAGTTCTAGTTCTGTGATAGTATTCTGGTCGGCTGCGATGAATCATTGTATAATAAACGATTTAATGGTGATTATTGTGGAAAATCTGTCAGTGCTGATGCATATTGTGCTTTCAGAATGACGTGAATTATTCTGCACGGTTTTGAGGCAATCAGCCATTGTTATTTTAAAGTTGGCCTCATCAGGAGAAGTGGGAGCAAATATTCTTCTTCCATTAGGTGTTCCGAAGGAAATGTGTTAAATGTCCTATAATAAGGACAGTGATGTAAGAATGGATGTGTGCCATGACCAGCAGAACACAACCAATGAGTAACAAAGGCTGAACGCTCTTGGCAAGGTAAAGGAGTCTCAGGAGAGAACAGCTATAGCTTCACAGCTCTACCTTAAATGTTTAATAGCTGGGACTCTTTTAAAGTGTCAGTTCGTCACTAATACTTTTTAGATTGGGCTATAGACATTGTTTTAAACAGTTTTAGAGCACAGATCTTAAGAGTATATGTGTGATTTAAAGTAGAAATTTAAAATAAGGATAAAACAAGAAAAAATTATAATTATCTAAAATTATGTTCATATATTAAGTCTTTTTTATACTAAGAATTGTTATAATAGAAGCAATACATACAGTAAACATATGAATTTATAACAGTTAATACTTATATACTTATATGATATATTCAATTATTAATCAATTATGATTGTTTAAAAAAACTGTAAATAATATATGAACAATTTGTAAATAATAATTTATATATAATTTATCATTTTAAAGAGAATAATAATTTTAAACCACTATAGTTAACTGTTATTATTTACAATTAATTACACATGGTACGCATAAAAAGTTGTGTATATACAAATCCTCCAGATGTTCATAGATTTTATTATCTAAATCCATCTTAAGGTTTGCACTCCATTTGCTAAATTAATGTTTTTATTTTTTATTTTTTCTCAGAGCTCAGTTGGTTATAGTGATTTGGGTTTGCACATCAATGATGCAAAAGGTCAGGGTTTGGATAATATGTTTAATTTAGAAGAACTCCCCCTCTGATATTATTTGGATATGCTTAGAGATGGCAAGCTCTGTCATCACCACAGCTCTGTTGCCATGGCAAAACAAACACAGCTGTGTACAAGACTTTATTTGAAAGACTGAATGAGTGTTAGTGTCAGTCTAGAGTTTATTATATGGAAGCAAAAACAGATCTTCAGTCTTTACATGGCATACCTAAAAATTGGGCACTGCCAAATTATCTACAATATGTACAGTAGTCAACATTTGAAGTGAATCAAAACCTTTTCATCAAAGTTGCCCTAAATCCTGAAAGCAAAATGTGCTCTTGTCTTATAGGGCAGCTTCGATGAATTAGATAGATAGATAGACCTGGCTTCGATGAGAGTGGTATAGATTTATCCAGATGTTCACCTTCCTAATGATGAGTTTCATTCAAGCACCTGGCAAATGCACTTGATTGTGATGCAGTGTTAAATCTAAGTGGGAGGAGAACAGGAGAAAAGTAAATGAATGGTGTAAGGGGCGTGTGGGTGGAGGACAAGACTATTTTTGTTCTTTTTTTTTTTTGCACAGGAGTTGGAACACATGACTATAAAGCATTACAGCTGGACTCTGAGGAAAACATGTCTGAAGATGCAGAAATATTGTGTCCCTAGTAACTATGGAAACACTTTGACTTTTCTTAGTTTTGTTTCAGTAAACTTCAATCCCTGCTTAAATCAGTCTTTTTGGTCTGGTTTATGTTGGCTTGGCTGGTCATCTAACCGGTTTGGAGACTATCCAACCACCATACACTCAAATAAAGGTGCTTCAAAAAGTTTTTCACAGTGTTGCCATAGAAGAACCATTTTTGGTTCCAAAAAGAACCATTCATTCAAAGATTCTTCAGCTGTTAAAGGTTCTTTATGGAACAATTTAGACAATAAGGTTCTTCTATCTATGGCATCGCGAAGCACCTTTATTTTTAAGAGTGCAGGCTGGTTTCAGCTGAAATTTCAGTTAATAATTAATGCATTCATGAACCATTTATGCTTAAACATCTAACTCATAACCATTACTGTCTTTCCTATAGCATGGATCCATACACATGCAAGCATGTCCTTCGAGGACAATTGGTATAAATAGATACATCACCTCAGGCTCCAAAGGAGCATTGGCCGATGTCCAAACCTGCGCGACAACTGAAGGTGACACAAGACCTGAGAAAGTGACATTGCTGATGCTTTTGATGTTGTTATTGGTACCTGCAGAAAGCTGGTTAATGGATGTGTGCAGGTTATGGGATGTTACCAACCACTCGTGTGGGACGAAAAAAGATTAGAGGTGGATGGAAATGGATGCTAAAGGGGCTAGAGCTTTTCGGGCCAAAAAGAATCCAAAACTCCTGGAATGATTATAAGACTATCCTCGTTTTGATGCGATTAAGCTGTTAATCCAACCCAAAAGTGCTGGAAGAGGACAGAGTTTAAAGGCTCACACAAACACAAAGCAGCTGTTTTGGCCCCATTCTGCCTTTCATGAAAACTGTTATTCATTTTATTTATTTATAAAAAAAAAAAAAAAAACACACACACATTTCTTTTATAGATGCAGTCTGAGTCGTCAAGCTGTTTGGGGCTTACTGCTACGCTCCTGCTTTTCCCAGAAAAGTGCATGGCACAATGAAAGCATTTATGAGATTAACTTATGGCAAAGCAGAAACAATCGCTCTCACATCTACGCTTCTCTGAAAGTTTGAAGTGTGGCGCTATTTTGGTTGTGGCATTATCTGATTTGCATAGTTGATTTGCATAGCTAAAACAGCACAAATGAGCAACGCAATCATTAGACATGCTTTCGAACATTAATTGGGTGGATAATACAGTAAATGTTGGTATTCACAGTCAGCTTGTCTGTTTCCTACACTGCAAGGTTGATAGGATGTAGCCGTTACCATGACGATGCATCTGCTGTGGTAAAGTGGGCCTTAGGATTCGAGAGGAATTCCATAAAATGATTTTCTCTTACTTTTCATTAGAGGCTGATTGCATTGGGATAGACTCATTTAGGAGCTTATTAAAGTGAAGCTTGAGGAGAATCCAGAAATTTAATGACATTATGTTCTGTCAGTTATATATTTTTTTCACCTGTGTTTGATTGGCTGTGCTTGTTAGAATGAATTGATATCAGAAAAACTCAAAATGCAAGACAAGAATATACTGTAGTTTTACTAGGCTCTCACTGACATGCCATCTTTTCCTTTAGAGGAATTGGTTGTGGGCAGCTGATGTGACACTATCCTCCTGAAAAAGTAGTAATGAACTAAATTTGCATTTCCTAAAGGAAATACCAGTGCTGGAACATGGCGAATGAATAATATTAAATATGTAGGGAAGTTTAGAGTTTAGAATGAAATGGCCTTTTAGAGCCAAATTTCTGTCATCCTGACTATCAACATAAAATAAAAATTAAATGAAATATTAAAATATTTAAAAAATAAATAAATATGGTCATTTTATAGTACTTTGTTTTATTTAAATATTTTAAGAATTAAATATTATTTTTTATTATTATTATTAAAAATTAATTATTTAAGAAAAAATATTATTTAAAAAAATATATTTATATTTGAATTTTAAAAATGTTTATTTTTCGTTTCTAGATATAATAAAATCAATATGTGTGTACATACATAGACCTTCAGAATCCAGTTTATCCCAAGCTGAACCATCTGAATATGGACAGAACCTATATTTCTAAAACTAAACAATGGTTTATTTTTGTTCCCGCTTTTACCAATCCACCCTTCCAGTTCTTAATTTCCCCTTATCTCGCGACACAGGGCAACAGGTGATGCTCGGAGATACTTCACACGGCCTCATTTGCACTGATAGCAGATTGCAATCAACAGGTCAGATGAATAATTAAGGAGGATAAAAGGATGGAGGGGACGGAATGATGAAGAGGGTGATGAAATGATTATAAGCATTGTACCGAACGCAGGTTTGAGCTTTGAAGGAATATCCTCATCAACACTGCCATCATCATCACCTTCGTCCATCTTAATGATTGGTGTTTGTATGAATGATGCTTCCTATCAGCTAATCAGGAGTATGCATGAGTACCCTCGCTTTCTCAAGCATTTAATCAGGGCTAATCAGTGTTAAAAATCTGCTCGCCTTCTACTAGTACACACGTTCGCATCTTACAAAAAACATACCAGTCTCACCAAGCAGCTCAAAAAAAGGCGTTTGATGTTTTGAAGGCTGAATAAAACCAAATATGACATTTGTCAAACTATTTTTCTCTCAAAAAGAAACTTGACTTCTTTCGAAAACAAGCCAGACATTTCCAACCTTTTTAGCTCTCTGAGTAATTTGCCGCCATCCTAGCAAGAGCAGCAGAGTGTCCTTTATGCCAATGGCTGGCGTATCATTGACCCGTGAATTGTATTTGCTGATAGGTCACCATCTGTCACCCTGGACCAGATGAGCAGGCGTCAGGACAGAAAATGTTATCACTGAAATGGCAACATGTGGATTGAGAGAAGTTTTGGGAGATACAGGACAATTGGATCCCTGGAGACAAAAAGGGCTCTATTAAATGGATCATTTTTTTCCCTTTGCCGAATTCCATCAAAAACTATTCTCGGCAAGCTCTGAGTGGCATCGCTTTTAATGAGAAAACGAGATTCACAAAGTCAATAATCCTAATCAGGTGGAGCTATTTTGAGAATATTATAGCTGAGAAGCAGGGAAGTGTTAATAACATTGACAATTAATAACGTTTACAAGGACTCGAGCTGCTGTGGCTGGGAATGTGTCGCAATTACCATGTTCGTTTGAGTAATCAAACGAAATAAGGGGGAAAACTGTACCTGGCTCGTTGAAAAAACATGCCTTTTGCAACTTTTCTTTTGCAAAATGATATTCTGATTATTATTGATTATTTCTTTTTGTGCATTTAGTCACACTTTCGATGTGAAATGTCCAATATCGTTTATGACTGTTTGTTAAGGTTTATCCAAAACAGATCAATGTGAATCTGGAAAGTTTAATTAAATTGGTTGTTGCTTGTATCATGTCAGTTAAAAAAAAAAGAAATATCTGATGGGTGGTGTTACAAGGCTACTGCTCTATGTCATTTAAAAAAAAACCTACAGTGCTACCCACACTGTATTCTAGCCTAAACCTAATGTAAAATCAAATGCAAGCAAAAATGAACATGAACTATGACATTTTAAGTCTTTTAAGTGCAGTACCAGGTGAGCTACTGAGCAAGTTTACCAATCGAGAAAAGTTATATACGTAGCTGATTATGTGACACATCAAAATGTGCTTGTTTACAAATATTACCCTGATGGTAAAAGAGTTTTATGGACAGAGCAATTTCAGGTTATGAAAAATGTGGGAACATTGTTTTGAAATGTTTTTAAAAGATTGAATTGTTCAGGTTTCTTGTCCTATTAACAGTACTTTAAGGTTACAAAAACATTTCTTTACTTAGAGTCAACTTTCGACTCTAAATATAACATTATGTAACCATTTATTTTTAATATAATGTCCAGTTGTCTTTATAATTTAAATGTAAAATAACGTATCTTGCAACATTATACTAACTTTGTTTACCCAAAATACATTATTTAAATGTTAAATTTTAATATTCTAAAACATTCAATTGTCATGAACGTCATAAAGATCTCTCAGAATTATGGGAACATATAGTATATAAAATATTAATGAAGAGCATTCCCTGTTAGTTTGGGTGTTGTTTAAGGAACCATGCAATAAACAAGTCTTCATTAATTGATAATCAGGCACTGTAATCATAATTTTGTATGTAAACATACTATACAGTAGGAGTAAAATTGAGAAGTAGCACATTTTTCAATTAAGTCTAAGTTGTTGAAAACGTAAACGTAAAGCTGTGATTACAGTTACCTCTTCTGAATTTTTTTTTTTTTTTTTTTGCCTTCACACAGACAGGTTGTTTATTTCATGAACAAACCTGAGGTAGATCTTTGCCCAGGCTTTTAATTTCAGCAAGAAATTCAATTATGATGCTGTGTTGCCGCAATTAAGATGATTTGTACGAAAGCACTTGTTTACCCCTCGTTCTTGGCCAAAAGGTTTCCATGGTGACAACTGGTTAATGTTGCCCAGCTTCAGTTGTTCCTGAATATTTGATCATTGCATTAAGCAGCAAGACCAAAGGCCCGACCTTCTGTCAGAGAGGAAGTGGCCATCCTTACTGAAAGATTCATGCTATTGACAAGGCTTTTCATATCGCCGCATTGTTCCAAGTCCTCTTCGATGATGTCCTCTGAGAAGAAAGATGGCATTTGAATTTTTTCTGAGAGCCTGATCGCTAGCGCCAGAGATTCCATGGTGACTAAACCACGAACGCAGAGGCTGCGAAAGAGGTCAAGTGCTCTGAGAGAAGTGAACAACTTCTCAGAACGAGCCGGCTGTTAAGGGTCGGAGTAAACATGACAGGGTGGCAGATCCCTCAAACTCAGCGCTGTAAATCTCTCCTCTCTGAATGAGAATATTTAAGGCTCGATGAAGCTTAAAAGAGAGCGATAGCACATTGGAACCAATAACTGTCTCAGTAATCATTAATCTGCTCTTAATTCGCCTTAATCTTCTTTGCTGCTGTTGTAACACAGATTTCTGCAATTATTTCAGCAAGTGGAAAGCAAATTGTTATTTTACGCAGTAACAGAAAACGGGACATTTCGAGGCCAATCGTTCAAGACACATTTGTTTTGGTTCTGTTTGCTATCTCCGAATCCTCCATACGTCCAAAAAAAAGCGATAACCTTGGGTTCGGGTTTCAGGTGTCCTCCAGCAGTAGAATAAACAGAAACTCTAACTTGGGCTCACGGAAGGAATTTATGTATCTGGCTTCAATACAAAGAGACTGCCTGATAAGACCTGCAATGATCAGGAAGATTTGTGGCGTGAGAGAGAAAGAGAGAGAGACATTCTGAATGTGTTTGCTTGTGCAAAGCATCCTAAGATAAAGCACTGGCGTCTGGCATCTGTGTAAAATATATTCACTTATAATAGTAGATCTAAAATCAATATCAGTATTGTTCTTGCCATAAATTCTTCCTATGTACATGAAGTCGCTATTTATTTTGTAGCTGCTTGGCTCACCGAGTAACAGCAGTAGATTACAAACAGCTTGCTATAAATACAATATAGACAGAAACCAGAAACTCAAGCCAATCCCCAAAAATAAGAAAGAAAATATTCAGAGAGGGTTGGCAAATAGTGCTCACTGATATTTTTATGTCCTGTCTGCAGTGTTTTGGGAATCATACACATTAGGTAATGGTGCAAATCTACCTAAAACACATGTAGCACTCCTGTAGCTCAAATGGCAGTGCTCATGAATATCAAGAGTTCAAGTAAAAGGGAATTTATGTTGTTTAAAAGTTTGAAGTTGGGATGATTTTAATGAAAGTCTCTTACGCTCACCAAAAAATAGTATTATTGTGTAGTATTACTATAATTTAAAATACCGGTTTTCTAGTTTCATAGATTTTAAACATAATTTATTCCTTTGAAGATTTCCTAGCAGACATTTCTTCAGGCTTTGGAAATCATTCTATTATGTTTGTTGCTCAAGAAACATTTCTTATCACTGCTTCAGGTGAGTTTAAGTCCTGGCTTGTGGGTCTTTCAAAACCTTTTCTCTCCTTGAACTGTCAAAATCAGGCAAAACCCCAAAAATATATACAGTATATTAAAAAATAAAATGCCCTGGGTTTCACTTTTGTAAATGATGCGCAATATATAATACGCCAAATTTAATATACGAAGGAGTGTTTACACTGAGAGTGTCAGCGACTTTATGAAAGACTAATAGTGCACCACTACATTTTTCATTTGGTTTAACCTTGACTAAGGTAGTTATTAAATATTATATCTAATTTATCAATTTTTTTATGGAATATCTCACATTAAAAGTGCTGCAACTTTGTAGTGAAATCAGTTAAACAGTCTCAAGGGTTGGAGGCTCATCAGTATGTTTGGCCTCTAAATTTCCCAAATCTTTGTTCCAAACAACAATCATAAATCTTTGGACAAAGATGCTTCATTTACCTTGTACTCCCAGATATTTTTAAGCTGATGTAGCTCATGCTGTTTATGGGTAGTTGGCATTATCGACGTGATCCTTCACAATTAATTTGATGCATCTCTGTGGGGTCCGGATAATGGGAACTTTAAAAAAGCCATACATTATGTTAACTCAAGTGGTGAGAAGGAAAGGTGGATAAAGGATGAAACGTCATTCAGATGAAAGAGGATGCTTTCGTTTCATCCACAGCTTTTCATCTAATAAACCAATTCATTACAGTCAGATTACTGTCCTGGATAACCAATGATTGGCCAGGGTTTTGAGCTGTCAGAGCCAAATACGAAGACACCAGACAATGAATCTGCATGGATGAAGGTATGAAATGATAGAAAGTGTCGTGAGTGGTTTGATTAGGGTTAAAATTCTCTTGCATTATTATTGAACCCTATTATGAGATGCGATTTTAGTCTCCTGGAAGGCTATAAAAAGACCATTCAGACATGTGGGCAGCATACTGGTCATAGCCACTGATATGGGGCCTCAATTTCAGAGACATAACCTCTCGGTCGAGTCCTATTTACACCGGTATTAATGGAGCTGTCGTGTGCTCTCATCTCTTTGACATACACACAATACCTGTTGTCATACTGCTCCAAAATTGTGGCCCACCTGGCTTTGAGAATAAGCTTGTCATAGAGTGGTCTGCTTGGAGAGATAACACTATGGAAACTGTCACAGAGCAAGCAAAAAGTCTAGCGAACACAATGGCCTTCCAGTTTGTGGTCCGTGACAAAGAGGTGAAGCATAATTAGATTAGCCAGCTGGATGATTTCCTCTGAAACCAGGATGGGAGTTCTGTGACTAAAACAGAAAATATTAAGAAAAGTTGCAGCCATTTGGTTTTTTATTCTTTGTGGAAAGTGGCATTTCTCTTCATTTTTCAGTATTAGTGGCTGACATTTTACAGCTGCATTTAATCTTTGGAATTAGACACAATGCCTGAAGTCTGCTTTTGCACCAGCAGTGCAAGAGTGAAATGAACCGAGAACCGTTCCTGCCTCTGCTTAAAGGAATAGTTCGCTCAAAAATGAAAACCCAGTCATCATTATTTCCTAATGCTCATCAGTCATTTTTGTGAATCTCTCAGTGGAATAACAAAGAAGTATTGTTTGTCAACTCTGAATGTAGCAAACAAGTCATTTGGACTATAGTTGTGATATTTGTTGGTGTTTTTCATAGTTTGAAAGATGTGGTCTACTGCTTTTTATGGTCTACTAAAAATTACAGTTTTGACTATGTTTCTTGTCATTGTAATTGTATGTCTTCCTATCTCACAGTGTGGTTTTTTTATCTTAAAATGTGACCTTATATTTCAAAGTTTGACACTTCAAGATATGATTTTATCAAAATGTGAATATTTCTCTCCAAATTTGGACTTATTATTATTATTATATATCTCTAAATGGGAATTAATATCTCATAATCTGACTATCATAGTATCTAATAGTTATATCTACCAATGTAGATACAAAAAATATCTCAAAATATGACTTTGTCTACCAGTTGTAACTTTATATGTCACAATGCAGTTTTTAATTGTAAAGTATGACTTTATATCTCAAAATATGAGTATATATATATATATAGAGAGAGAGAGAGAGAGAGAGAGAGACTAACCCTATGAGTGGAAACGTTAACATCTGGACACACACGGCTGACAGGGAGTGAACACTTATGATGGGGCGGAGACATAAACGAGGGAAGACATGAGGATACAGAAGGTAAACACAAGCACATGGACAGCAAACATACACAGGCATGAGACACAGCAAAACGTCTCGGTTACGTATGTAACCCTCGTTCCCTGAAGAAGGGAATGGAGACGTCACGTCGGTGACCGACGA
>JAUCNO010001091.1:11214856-11231242 GCA_032353835.1 Enteromius viviparus | reverse complement strand
TTAGAACGGTGCCCCCCTGGGAACTGGTGCCCTACGCAGACTGCGTATTCTGCGTATAGGGAGCGGCGGCACTGGGTAGAGTTATTGGGTTGGAGGGAGCTTTGAGGAACAGCGGGCGAGTTAGAGAGATAATCCATGGCTTATTGGCTTTCCTAGAGAAATTAATTCCTGCAGCTGAAAGGGTTTGGGTGAGTGAAATAATTGTCCATTTTAATAAGACAGAAGCGTATGATTATGCCGGGGATGGTGGTGGAGCTCGGGCGGGAGGAGGTGAAGCAGGCTTGTTTTGAAGGAGAGCTGGGAGGCCTTGAAGGCCTGCGGCCTCTGCTAGACCCCGCGGTCTATCGTGGAGTTGTTGGCGGAGCTGCAGCTTGTTGGCTGGCCGAAGCTCTAGCTGGAGTCAGGCGAGGAGCGGGCTCCTCGTGAAGGTAGTCTGAAGAATTGGAATTAGACATCTTGTTTTTTGCATAGAAGCGTTTAGGCTTATCAATGCTGCACAAAAAGACGAGATGCGGAAGTAGGGGAAACGAGGTTATTTATAGTAGGTAGGAAGGATTTGATTGGATATTCGTAACGAGAAGATTGATTAGATAATGCGATGCCATGATTAATTCCGTGATTAATTAATTCAGCGCTCCTCCCAAAACTTTGTTATTTGCAAAACATGAACATAGAAATTGCGGTTCATGAATGCATTGTTTTTATTTATCATATACATAAAATTTTTTTGCTTAAATTTCATTGTATTCAATTTCCATTTATTTCTTTTTTTATTTATTATATTAATTTATATATTTTCGTATTATTTCTTTTTTTATAATTTCTGACATTTTTTATTTGCAATTTTTATTTATAAATGCATTATTTTTTATTTATTATATAAATATATTTGCTTATAGAAATTGTTCATAAAATGTATTTATTTAATTGTTTGTTTGTGTACAAAGAAATTTATAAAAACTCTTTATGTCTATAAAAAAAGTTACCTCAATATCCCTTTATTCATCCCTTGACAAAGCATATCGATTTTAATTCACTTAAACAATTTTTTTATATTTTATTTATTTATTTATTTATTTTTTCTGAAACACAATGAACAATTTTTTTTACTTCTAAGCTCAAATACACATTTTCATTTGATTATTGCCCACTCTTTATGCTTTCTAGCTACCTAGCAACATATTAAAATTGCCCTTTTGTGATGTTATCTCTGGTACTATTCGTGTGGAGGTTAAAGCAGTTCATTGAAGCCCTGTTGTGAAGGAGCCTTTATTTAGTTTTTCAAAGCAGCTTCCATCTACTCCTCCTGTGTTGAAACGAATAAGGAGTCAAAGTAAAAACTCTGGTGAGCAGATGTGTATTGAAACTTCGGTCCCTGATTGCCAGACCATCTGCCACCAGCCAAAGCTGTTCCACCTAATTGCAAGTGACAAAACACAAAGCATGAGGCATACGCTTTGAATCGGCGAAGAGCCGGATTGATCATGCTTTGTTTTTAATTAAGGGGTATTGTAGTAGAATGTCGAGGGAAATCGCGAGCAGAATCGCAACTTTGTGTTTGATCTAGATAACATCTGCGTGTTATTGCTAGTGCTCCTTTGTTTTTCATGAAATAGTGTCAGGTGACGTTTCATGCCCACAACATGTGTAATACTCAAGTACCTTCAAAGCACAAGAGAGTAAAGGCTTTTTCTGAATAATGAATATTTTAATTCCATAGTATTGAACTGTATAGTATGTATTTAATTTGTATAAATAATGGTATATTTTTATTTATTATATAAATGTAAATTTTAGTACATAAATGAAAAAATTTAAATTGTTTATATATGAAAATGTTAACATTTATTTATTTCTAATATATGCATTTATAAATATTTAATTTCTGTTTATTAATGTATTATTTTATTATAGAATGTTATATATTTCCTTATATTTAAACTGTTCAGAAATCTTTTGTGGACTAATACAATTTCATGGCAAAATTTAGCTATTTTATATTTTGGTAAATTAGTGGCTAATTATTAAAAAAAAAAAAAATCTAAATTGCCACTAAGTAGATTTTTAATTTGACAGTGCTTTATTGTATTATATAAATTATTGTATTGTGTATTTTCTTGTAAAAGCATTATTAATTACAATTGTATTAATTATAATTAACTAAAATATTAATTTATTCATTCATTAGTTTGTAATAAATATAAATTGTATAAATAAAATTTTGTTTTTGTGTAAATTGATATTTGCTTGTAAATGCATTATTTAGAAAATATTAAATATTAAAATGTATTATGTATTTATAATATAATATAATATAATATAATATAATATAATATAATATAATATAATATAATATAATATAATATAATATAATATTTATTTATTGTAGAAACTGAAGAAATAAGATCAGATTGAATGTCCAGATCTGAAACTGCTTCCAGCCTCCTCCTGTAAATATTAACTGCAGTCAAAAGCATGCTTCTCCAGTAAGGGTAATTCAAATATTTTTGCTATTTTTGCAAGATGCAGCTATTAACTACTTTTCTAACTGCTATTAAACACACAAAACTTCCAGCATCTGCACCAGTGAGAGATTTCCTCTGCTGAAAAGCAGAAGCAAATGTCAGTGAGACTGGTCAGCGAGTGTGATTGACTTTGGGTTGGGTCTCTGGCAGACTCTCAGGGTCCCTGAGGGAGACGTTCTTCTATTCTCTCCCCATCCAGACCAAGGCTGGAGGCAGGTATTGGATTCCAGGCTTTCTCGCTTTGATCTCCCCCTCTGAGAAAGCAGATCGAAAACCCTACCAACTCCACAACACACCAGCTCCTGCATAATTCAGTGCTGGAGGCCTATTTAAATACCATGACCACCCTGCCGGCCTGTTCTCTTATAAAAGGCTGTCAGAGCAGATTCAAAGAAGATTTGAGCAGTTTTAAGAGATTATTGTTAAAACGGAGGATAAGGAGAAGGGCATTTAGGGGTGGAGTATGCGGGTTTGTTGCATTTCTTTTTCTTTTTTTTAGACCCTATACTATTGCTATCTAGAAATACACGAGCACCACAGCTAAGGCCTGGAATGCTACAGGCCACACTTCTGACACAGCAGTTTATCTAAAGTATCAAAGACAGCAAAAATACAGCAAAACAATTAATTGTTCACTGTGAAATATATTTGTTAATATTCATTAAGACAATGTGTGTATTTATCGTTTGAAACTGTGGTTAAAAACTGAGATTTCATTAAATTAAGACAATACTTTATTTGTATATGTTTATTTATTTTTGCATGTTATTTATTTATATTTGTATATTTTTATCTATATATTTATTATTTTATGTTTGTTTGTTTGTTTATATTGTTGAATTATTCTTTTCATTATTTATATTTATAGGTCTATTTATTTATATTTGTATGTTTAAATGTATATATTGCATTTGCATACATTTTATTTATTTATTAATGTACATTATTATGTCATTTATGTTTGTATTTAAATTTACTTATTTGTATAGGGATGCATTAATTTATTTAATTAATTAATTTTTTCTTTTTATTATGAATTTCAAAGGAAAGGCTAATTTGAGTTGGCAGTGTATTTTCTCACTAAAGTTGTGATTTTTCTTCCTATAAGGAATTTCCTGATTTATGACAATGAAGTTGTGATGGGACTCACTTCAAATGAAGCATGAAGTCTAATAATGCCAGATAACTTGACTTGCAGTGTTAAAATGTGAAACAAGGAACAGCGAGACATGATGAATTAAATATTTCTCAGGGCAATGAGGCGTTTCAAATGCCTGACTGCCTGTCAGAAGCTCATGCGCAGGTGTTAAGTGGTATATGATGAAATGAATGTTAGCACATTCCCATCAGATCACATCCTATTGTTTTCAAAGTCGACACAAACTGCATGACATTATACAATATTATGCTTCCAGATTTGTTTCCCTATCACATTTTTACCCCCCCCAAAAATGAAAAGACACGCTTTGGACTGCCAAATAAAATCCCTTCTTAGCCAAGGTCAATGCGGTTTATGTCCCGTTTCAATCAAAGTATTACTGGAAGCTTCCTCCCTCCCTTCCATCTTTCATTGCACTCCTGAGCTCGGTTTCAATGAGAGGCCCTAGTCTGGGATTTCCAAGGGGAAAATCATATTTCGGGGAGGGCGGCTCCATCCGTTAATCTATCCGATTCAATCATTCAGCATCCAGTCACCTCTAAGATGGCTGTTTAGAGCTCTGCTGTTGGGAGCGTCACATATTCATTAGGCCACCCTTATCAGGGCCACAGCAGGGGCCACAGCCAGACTTTACCTTCTAGAGGGACACCCATTAGTCTGACTTATAGCAGCTCGCTCAGCTGGGCTAAATAAATTGCTTTCTACTATCTGATGTGGACAATTTGTTTGGGATCATGATTTGTTTTTTAGTAGAGCCACACTTTCCTGTTCATCTCCTTCCTCTCTCTCTATACACACACAGACTTTCAGAACATCACTTCGCAATCTACTTCACAAGAGTAAAGCTTTTGAATGCAACTTTATTTCACAATCCCACAACGGTGAAGATAAAAGCATTGATTAAAGAAGTTTTAACTAGAAGCAAAAACTACTTTTTATAAGAGATTAAAATCCCTCTTAAGTTGGGGATGACATGCATGGTGTAAAAATAAATGAATACATAAATAAAAGAACATGTGATTTTACTTTAGTATACTTATGTTTTGATAATATTCAGTCATTTATACAGTATATATGTGTACTTTTACAGATTAGTTTGTTTTATTTGGATGTGAAATGTCTTAAGTTTACAGTGAAAGGGATAAAAAGGTGCATCACATTTTATTATTTGAATGAAATTGTTTTATTTTCATATAGTAAAGGGTTTTAAAATAGTTTATTTTTATTCTGTTTTAAGGCCACATTTATATACATTTTATATTAGAATTTTATATATATTTATGGATTTATTATAGACTTTTATTTTATTGATTTATTTTCTTTTTTCACATCGCTTCACATGCTATCATGAGGCATTTGGTAAATTATTAAATGAACTTTTCTGACCTATTTTAACAAATCAACTTTCATAACATTTTCATAACATCAAATTTCCATGCAAAATGGAAATTTTGGTTACATTTTCTGTTTAGTTGATGTTTATAATTGTGTGTTTACAGTACATTTTGTTATAAGAATTATTTTAATAGTTTGTTTTAATAGATATTGTGTGGTCAGCATTGGTTTTACTACTTTCCTAACCCGATTTATTCAACGCATCGAATTTAAATGCTAAATGCTGACATTTATTGGCATACGACCTTTGATGTGACCCATTTATAATGAGCAATCAAAAGCCTTTTGCACAAACTGATTATAAATAAATATTTAATGATTTTTTATTTGAAAGAGTCAATGAGATCGCATCTACAGTAAAAGGTCACATACCGCTGACTTTCTGATCAAAATAATTAATTTTTATTAATGGGATACACAATCAGGCAGATAAAAGATTCTTCCTAATTTTCAGACTTCAAGCGGAGATAATCAGCTCTGACTAAAGAGTTCGTCTAACTTTATGAAGCACTTTTAAGCTGTGTGCCGAACGTTAAACTCCTGACCTTCTGACTAAAGATTTTAATTTCCATCCAGATCTGGCCTGAGATTAGCTTTAAATGACTAGTCTCAAATCATTACCGCTCCTAAGAGCTGAAGGATAGTAAATAGGTAAATTAGCGCTGAGGACCAAAACAAGTCTATTTGTTTTAGTGTAAGGCTTTGGCAGGAAGAAGCTTTCAGAGTCTGGCCACATCTCATCTCAAGTAATTTCATCAGGATATGAATCTGCTTCCTTGGTTTCATGTGGTTGAAAATACAAAGCAGGGCATTATAAAGATGTATATGAATGCTCATAACGCAGCCATGCACTTTGTCTAATAACCTGAACCTCACTTGCACAACCATAAGACACGTACATGCATTTTATTTTTAAAACACTAGCACAGGCATATGCATATAATAGTTCTGCGGTGTTTTTACTTTTCCTAATGCCTTTACCATTAGATTTATGGCCCTGAAAGACTGCAATAAAAGCATTGAGAGTCCTTACGCAGAGGAAGTGATGCATCTTTTATAAGATCTGCAGGAGAGAGATTAGGAGATAATGGAAGACCAGAAGGATGAACAGGAGGGTCGAAGCAAAACAGGACAAGCTCTGTAACCTTTTAAATTCAAGTGCCGCTCCATATAGAGATCAGACTTCAGACGCTCAAAGTGCATTTACATGTTGTGATCAATGGCTTTTACACAGGCAGGAAAAAAGCAATGACCGTACACACTGAGATAAGGCCAAATTACAATACTTACAATATAGGTACATTTTATATTATTATTTTTTGTATATGGATTTAATGGATTTTATATATATATATATTGCATAATTTCATGTGATGACAGATTAAAAATAGTAACCTCTATTTTGTCTCATAAAGGTTTATATCTTTACATAGTCTTAAAGTGCCCCAGTTATGGGTAAGAAAAGGGACATATTTGGGTGTTAGGAGTGCCAAACAAGAGGCTGACATGCATACAAGATCAAAAAACAATATCATTTTCTTATCATATGCATTTATTTTTAGTTATTCAAGGAATCCCAGAAAATTTGTTCAATTATTAATTTTTCCTGGTGATATGTCAGGCAAAATCATGCACTGCAATGCACGTTTTGCATGAGGACAAAAATATTCCTCACACAGATTTCACTCATTTTCCAGCTGGTCAATCTGCTGAATTGAACAACAGACAGTACAAGCTGTGTGTGTGTTTTTTTTTTTTTGACTAAAGTTCTTTACTTTAGTATTGTTGTGAAAGACCTGTATATTGTTGTGAAAGACCTAATACCTGTGTGTTAGTTCTGGTGGAGAATTAGAGAGAGAACTGTCTTTTTCAGTCCATTTCCAGTTCCTCTGGCTGTTACAGGAATAAAACCAGGAAATGGTGACTGAGCAGTTAAGAGATTTTGCTTTACAACAGAACAGGGGTACAAAGGGAGATGTGGTTCTGATGGCTGGAGAAAGGTTAGCTGGAATTAATGGGTTTTGGCCCGGGTGGACTTTATCGTGCTGTGTCTGAGCATGTCTGTCAAACTGCAGAGCTTGTCTGCTCTGAGTAAAGAAGAGGTTCATGGGATTTGATGTACAAAGAGGTCATTTAATACAACCTTTTCAAATTTTATTTGGAAGCAAGAAGATCTGAGCATCTACAAAGAATGATCAATGTCACACATTAGTGAGTTGAATCTCTTGATACTGAATCTTTTATGTTTTTTTTGTTTATTACATTTCGTAGTATTTTTTTTTTTCATGTTTAGGGAAAAAAAACTTAAGTTTAAATAAGACACGGATTTAAAACCCTTAGGCCTAGTTTCAGATAAGGCTTAGGTTAAGCCAAGATTAGGCAATAGGTCAATTAGGACATTAAAGTTATTTTTATAAACATGCCTTAGAAAAAACATCTTTGAGTGAATTTTTTTTTTAAAGATCATTCACTGCAAGTTTCCTTCAACTGAGACAGCTTGAATTTACATTTTAGTCTGGGATTAGGTTTAGGCCTTGTCTGTAAAACCAAGGGATTTTCGAAAGAAAACAGTTTATTTTATATACAGTGGGTACAGGAAGTATTCAGACCCCCTTAAATGTTTCACTCTATTGCAGCCATTTGCTAAAATTGCTTTTTTCCCCTCATTAATGTATGCGGTCGGGAGATGGGAGAAAGTTGTAGAAATTCAACCATCCACCAATCGGGGCTTTATGGCAGAGTGGCCCAATGGAGGCCTCTCCTCAGTGCAAGACACATGAAAGCCCACATGGAGTTTGCTAAAAAAACACCTGAAGGATGCCAAGATGGTGAGAAGTAAGATTCTCTGATCTGATGAGACCAAGATAGAACTTTTTGGCCTTAATTCTAAGCGGTATGTGTGGAGAAAACCAGCCACTGCTCATCACCTGTCCAAGACAGTCCCAACAGTGAAGCATGGTGGTGGCTGTGCTCTGGTTGCAATCGAGGGAAAAGCAGCCAAGTACAGGGATATCCTGGACCAAAACCTTCTCCAGAGTGCTCAGGACCTCAGGCTGGGCCGAAGGCTTACCTTCCAACAAGACAATGACTCTTAAGCACAAAGCTAAAATAACAAAGGAGTGGCATCACAACAACTCTGTGACTGTTCTTGAACGGCCCAGCCAGAGCCCTGACTTAATAAATGTTTTGACAAAAACATACTTTCGAGTGGATCGCTGGACGATTGCTTACAGCTGTTAGCAATCAGCTAATTATTCCCCGATTACGACCGCCCAATCAAACCAGTTCCAAAGCACCATAAAAGCACAAACTTCCCATTCATTCCCATCTCGCTTTTGCAAACCCTTCCCCTCCCCTTCTGCCTCCTTTAACTCAACTCCCACTCCGGGGGGCAGCCGGAGTTCGAGCCGGACGCCGAGCCCTTACCCTTGCTAGGGTTTTAATCGCTAGGGTTCGAGCCCGCCGTTCTCCCGGCCTGCTCCCTGTACAGCACGCAAAACCTGCTATAACTTATGAGGAAGCGTGAACACTTGAAACCCAATTGAGCATCTCTGGAAAGACCTAAAAATGGCTGCCCACCAACGTTTACCATCCAACCTGACAGAACTGGAGAGTATCTGCAAGGAATGGCAGAGGATCCCCAAATCCAGGTGTGAAAAACTTGTTACATCTTTCCCAAAAAAACACATGGCTGTATTAAAACAAAAGGGTGCTTCTACTAAATACTGAGCAAAGGGTATGAATACTTAGGACCATGTGATATTTCAGTTTTTCTTTTTTAATAAATCTGCAAAAGTGAAAACAATTCTGTGTTTTTCTGTCAATATGGGCTGCTGTGAGTACTTTAATGAGGAAAAAAAGTAGATTTTAGTTTTTAGATTTTAGCAAATGGCGGCAATATAACAAAGAGTGAAAAATTTAAGGGGGTCTGAAAACTTTCCATACCCACTGTATTTATTTTGCACACAGTTAATCAACATTAGCTACATTTACATGCGCTCAAATAATCTGTTTATAATTGGATTCATGGCTAAATCTGACTGAAAATCCTACATGTAAATGCCTCAGTTAATCTGAATTATATTTCAACTGAAGAAGGTGGTTTACAAACGTTTGTTTATTAGCGTATTATATCCTACCAACTGCTCAGCACCTATAGCTCTTGTCAAGTTTTGTTTGGAATACATGCTAATGTAAATGAATATGTGAACTGGTTATAAACATATAGGGCTCATATAAACAGACCTTTCAGAATTTGAAAACAGATCGGATTCATTCCAAACAGACAAAAACAAGTGCATGTAAACGTATTGACCTCTGACAGCTTTCAGTCCAAGTTTTGCTGTCTTTGTATGGCCACTTACAAACCACTTGAGTGCAGATTATTTCTTTGCAGCTTCTCCTTTTCCTGCCAAATTCAGAAGCATTTATTCCACTCTTCAGCTGCAGTTGTCTATCAGCTAGGTTTACTGAGGCCTGTCCTTGCTCTATCTGTACCTGTCGGTTGTAAGGATGTGTTTGGGCTTCTACGGTGAGCTATTAACCAATGGAGCGACGAACCACGGCGAAGGCGACACTGACCGTTTATGGCGGTGTGCACTGTGATGGGCCGCGCTACCTCTCAACTTACTTAGCCTCTCATGGTTCGATGGAAAAAGTAATGGGATCAGGAAGGTTGATCGCAGCCCTGGCTGTGATACTGAACCTCACCCGTTCTGTCTCCTCTCAGCCCCTGGTGGGTTTCAGCTTTCTTGTCTGAAAGCTTCGCTCGGTGAAGTCATGCATCCTGTATCTCCACCTCTTTACCACAGGGCCTCAACACCATATCCTCCCCCCATGCATAATTCAATGAGGTTTTCTCAGGTGAAGAGTAGGTTCACCTTGGTCCAGTGAGGTGTTGACTGGTCGAAGCTCATCGGGGAAAGAACATCTCGTCTGAGATCAAACGTTATTGAGCCTGTCACTCTGAAGACACACAAACACATCAGAGCAAGCAAAAAGCACTGAAGAATCCCAAGGGGGAGGCTTAAAAGGTAAAGCAATGAAAGTGGATGACAACATGGACGTCACACATGCGCTATGAGTCAACAGAGCACTTTGCTAATGGGAAATATTCTATTTTCGCACCAGGATGTACAAAAACAAAACATGCAGGGATGGAGGAACATCAGGAACAAGCTCACCGTTTTAGCTTGTTTGATTTACTGTAATTTGCATCAAATCATTTAATTTGTTGGGGTGCTACTTTTGAAACTAAAGGGACAGACTCATTAAATACTGTGTGTCGTGAATAAAGCGATTGATTTGCATTAAGCTGTTGAGAGTTCAGTTTAATGGAGCTCTGTTGTTTCATTTGGGAAATGGCAAACACGACAGTTTAAGTAATGGGAAATATAATCTCTTGTCAGATCATATCATATCATGTGCGTTTTCCTGCATCATGCACTTAATAGCCAAAATAACAGTTTTAGGTTTTGGTTACAGATAATGAAATCTAATTATCCAGGTCACTTTGGCCGCTGTTTGGGATGAGGTACATGCATACGTCTGTAATGTTCAATATATTTTACCCGTGGTGGTTTGATGACTCGAGCCGTAGTCACACCAGAATATAAGCATGCAGAATTTCTGTGGATACTTAAATAGTCAATATTTGATGAATTCTTAGGTCAAAGTTTCATAGACAGGTCCTAATCCAATTCAATTAGGACATTCAAGTAATTTTTTTAAGTGCACCTTAAGACAACACAAAGAGACTGACATGTTTGAAGATCAGACAGTGCAAGTTTCTTTCAGTTGAAACAGCTCAGATTTACATTTTAGTCTAGGACTAGGCTTCTTTTAGCACCTCGCTCACTATGTTTTTAAGATCAAATTGCTCACGATGCTGCATTGCCAATTCATTGCTCTTTGTTGCAGGTTTTAACACTTTTTTTGAGGTCTAAAATCTTGGTTAAATATGTCTGTCTAACAAAAGTAACTCAATGGAAAATTACATTAAATAGGCTACAAAATAGTCAAAATCTTCCAGCATTTCAATGCATAAAACTACTACAGAGTGGTGTTTTCTATGCATGTCTGATATGCACTAATGCACAATAACATTTTTTTTAATTCCACCTATACCTAACCCTCAGTGGGGTGTAAGTAAACATACGAAAACGTTCAAATGATCATGAAAACACAAATTCTGATGTATATTTCTATGTAAACTGCTCAGAAATTTGTCTCAGTGGAAACCAACCGGTCCGTTTGGATCATGATTTATTCGTCCCTAGGTACCTTAAAAAGATGTCTCAACATGTTATTTCAAAACCAAACCAATGGGAAAAGACAGTAATCAAGGGAATAAAACCTTTTTACAAGGAAGCAGGTCCAGGGGTCACAGAACATTATGTGCTAAAACACGATGTTGCCAGGACATCACAGACCTGTCAACAGCAATCCGGCCGCTGTCACCATCCAATAAAACCTCCATGAGGCTGACGAACGAGCATGTCAGTGCAGTAAATTAAAGTGCTCTGACCTCATAAGAAGAAACCCTTACCTAAAAATACCAGTGGACTGTAATTCAGAGGGACAGTTCAGATATGGGTGCTATTGCTAAAGAAGCCTGCGTATGGGACATTTATCATCGTCACATTTGATGAGCCCCATTGCCTGGGCTGTATTTGATGGATGGGAGCCCGTGTGTAATGCCAGCAGAGCAGGAACAGGAAGTAAGGTTGGGTGTGTCAACTGTGTGCTGAGATTATTACGGTCAGCTTTACCATTACGGATGAATCTAAATAAATGCTCCACATCACACCATAGAGTATATAATGTAAATAAACTAAAATTCCCAAATATGCTGGACATCAGATATCCGGTAAATCTCATTTTAAATTATTTTAAAAATGCGAACCACATACTCACTGTGCACTAATATACCTGAGAGACTCAAAACTGAGAGTAAGTATTGGCTTCTGATTGATGCATGACTAGGAGGCTTTGTGAAAACTCACTACAAGCCCTTCATCACTGTCAGGTCACTTTCTCTCTTCAGTCCCCGATAGGTTTTAGAGTGAAGGAAAAAAATGTAAGTTTCTGCAAATGTAACATTGGTAATCTGCTTGTTAAGTCTGACTTCAAGTGCTACTGCTTCTGAAGTCAATGCACCATCAGATAAAGCCATCAAAAAATGGTGCTAACATTCACAAGCTGTCTGTCTGATTCTTTGAGTGTGTGCTTCATTTAAGTTTGAACTGAAGTAATTAATACATAACAGTTAAAAAGTATCTTCTAGATTGTATGAATATTTATATATTTTATGGACATGTTATATTATATGTATTTATATACTTCCTTGTTTACGTACTGTAGAGCAGGGATTCCTAACCTTTTTTCAGCTGAAATCCTGTATAGGATATATATTTAATATTTTATTAATGATTAGCTTTTCATCAACACAAACGCCAGTTGAGAAACCCTGCTTTTTTCACCACATTGCATGTATATCAGCACCACAGTAGGTACTTTTGATATTAGCAAGTTTTCCTTAATCCATTTTTTCCAAGCTAACATGATTAAATTATATATACAGCCTATCCATGCCTATCCATTCTCACCATTCTAAATTTAAAACCTCCCCAGGGCTTAAAACCCACGATCCAAGTCAATCCAATCCCTCCAAACCCACCTGAGGCTCCACTGTAGAGGGACCTGTGACTGTGCTCAGAAACACACGAGCTGAAAGGTTTGGGGTTTTTTAATGAGATGATGAGTATAGTATGAACTGGCACACCTGTGCCCTGTGCGGCAGGTCTCATCAGTTTCTATTGACCCAGTTTAATTGGCTCCAGTGGACAAGCGGGAGTTAGGGAGAGAGGTGCCTCTGCATGTATTGATCCTTTAACTTACTGCCTGGCTCTTCAAATTCCCACACTAGCTTACAATCTTCCAGTCCGTTGGGTTTTAAGAAGGTCATTTATAATGTCAGTGTTAGAGGTTAATTTATTTAGAAAACACCAATAAGAGTGGTGAAAGACTGCAGTTTGTTAAATCCAGCTAATAAACTCTAGTTACGGCTACTAGAGATTATTTAACCATCTGAACATACGCTCTCTTCAATTTTTGAATTCTTTTATCCATTTTTATCTTTAAATCCATTTTAAAACTGACTGGTTCAGTGACCTTTAAGAAAAATATTTTATTAACAATTTTATTTTATTGACATCATATTTCAAAACGGATTCATGCTATTTGCTTAGAGTCAGCATTAAAAATGTTTCAAATATGGCTAGCTGTGAAATGAGAAATATTTAGTTAGCTAACACGTATGAGATTGAAGTCTGTTGGATTTATTAATGATAAATATAAACATAGTTAAAATACATTCAGTTTATTAGTACTCAGAAATCTTACCTTTTTTTTATGACTGAACTAATATGCATCACAAAAAGTTTATTAGTTTGTAAAAACTGCAATCCAAATGGGTGGAAATATAATACGTCTTAAATTAAGGCCTAAATATTATTATTATTAAGGTTCAGTGTTATTTAAGCATTTATATATTATTACAATATGTATTGATATTTAGTTGTTGTTGTTTTTATACATTTTATTTATATTTGTTTTTGTAATTTTATTACTTATTTCAGTTAGCCAAAGCAACATTTAATTTTCTTTTCATCAGATCAATCATCTGATATTTATATTTTATTTTATTTCAGCTTCATTTCAGTTACCAAAAGCAATTATTAGTAATAACAACACTGTATATACAATAATTAACAACACTGCATTAGGTGTTATTTAATCTATAGCCATGAAAAAAGTGTATGATAGCTAATTACAAAATTAATTCACAGACATTGATTCTGTAAAGCAAAGCTACTCCAATACTTGCATTTGCTTTTTATCCGTTTCCCATTTAAGCCTTTGAAACTGACAGAAGTGTAAGATTAACTCAAACCAGATCTAAATGATAATGCTACAGAACCCCAGTTATGAATTAACATTTAATTTTCAGGGAAATGTCTTATCTTCCCACTCTCTTTGGTTATATAAGTTGACTTTGGGTGATTTAGTGGCTAAACTGTATTCAGCTGGCATTGCTGATCACACAACGACAAGTGCACAATGATAATGTGCCAGAGGATGACGAGAGGGAGTTAATTGGGTTTGCCCTCTCTCTTAGGGTGCATAGATTAAGAGGAATCATAAATTAACAGACCTATTGGGTCTTAATTGTGGCTGGGTAGTGGAAATCTCACCCTCATTATTGCCTCTGTGCTTTTACCCTGGTGATCATCGTTGAGGCATCAAACAGACACAACTAAAGGTCATGTACAGCTGCCAAACAATAAAAAAAATTCATGAGGGTGAAGAAACTAAGATATACGTTTTAGTATGCAAAACTGGGTACCATGAGATTGCCTACTACATATCAGTGATGTTGTCTAGGTATAAATTAAACCCATCAGATGATGGGTTGAGTGAATATTCCTTTAGATTATTTGATCTCAAGTGTACCACTAGGTTTAAGATGACGAAGTGTGTTTTAAAAATTTGTTTTGAAAGAGCATTTTTATATACAAAAATAATATTTGACCAACTATCATTTAATTAGACTCAAATAACGTGGACGTATTCTGTGTTGTCATTGTATAATTTTGGTAGCTAAATATAATACTGTTGAATTTCAATGAGACGTGTTGCTGGGTAATTTGTTTGTACAAGGTTGCCCTCTAGTGTAAGTGGCTTTCATTACATTCTTTACTAACCACTTTTTTAGTGTTTGTAATAAAGCAGTTTACACAATTTTAGTTTGCTTAAAATGTACTCACCCACAGTAACCAAGACTTTAAATGAGTCAAAAACAGTCTAAAAACTTTTCAAACAAACACATCTGTGGATTCTATTGTGAGAAGACAGCGGGATGGACTTTTTCAGTAGACATTATTATGGATTAGTCTGGTATTTTTGCCAGTTTTAAATTAAAACATCTTAATATTGAATTTGTTACAAACACACAGCTTTTAATTACACAGTACAATGACATACTGGAGCTTATGTGGATTACTTGTTTGTGATGTTTTTATCAGCTGTTTGGACACAGGCAAACAAGTCATGTAATGCTCAATTTCTCCAAATACGCTCCAACTTAAATAAAAAACAAACTCTGATCACAGATGGCCTAAAGGTGATCAGTAATGTCTTAAACCTGCACTTAAAGCAATTGATAATCTTTGTAAAACCCTTTGACAAATGATGCAAATTAAAAAAGGAGCACAAACTAAAATTGGTGTGTTTTAGAAGTACATTTATTAATTTACAGTCCTTCATACAAGAATTAAATCCCAAGACAACATTGTCCTGCATTATTTTCCTACAACAAATTAAAAAACCTGTAACTACGAACTAGGTGGATATAGGAAGTGGATTTCCCCTTCCCATCATGCTTTGAACAGGGCACTGTTAGTGTTTTTGGGGGTGGCCATTGTGGAAAAGTGTAGAGCATGTGCTTGGGGACCTGCTAAAAGGAGTTGTTTTAATAATAATAATAATAATAGCATGAGTTGCATGAGTTGGCTAATGCCTAAAGTTAAATCAATTAGAATAAATCAAAACTTTTTTCAGCTGGATGATGTGTTCGGCAAACTCTCGTACAGCTCCATGACCGGCTGTGTTGCGGCAGATGTATTTGGCATGATATCGCACGTCTGTTGAGGTGTCCATGGGTACTCCGCTCAAACCTGCTAGTTCCAGGCACTTTATATCCGACTCATCGTTTCCTGATACACAGAAGTCAGGACAATATTTAAAGAAATCAGTCTCAGTATAAATAAACAGGTGTGTTTAAGTCTAATGAAGGATGCAATAATAAAAGTAATAGCTTTTAGTATTTGTAGTTAATATTTAAGTACAATCTGTATTAACCACATCAACATTTCTTAGATACATATGTCGTTATTGTTGTGGCTTCTTACAGATGTGATGGCTCACCCAAATATGCCACGTCTTTCCACTCCAGACGTTTTTCCTTCATCAGTTCCTTCACCTTTTCGAGTTTGCCTTCCACATTCTGCTGGATAACACAGTTCAATCTCTTTTCAAGCTTTTTAGCTAAGGCTTCTGCTATTGGGTCTTTTTCTATCAAAATAACCTATAAGAAAGTAAAGAAAACAAACACACTTTAAATTTAATAAGTGAACTGTCACTTCAATGCACATTTCTTTCTTTAACTGGTAGATCAGTCTCCTTAGAGACCGTCAAAAATTGCCAATGCCGACTATATTTCAAGTCGTCATGGCGGGGTATTGGGTA
>JAUCNO010001091.1:11173446-11203635 GCA_032353835.1 Enteromius viviparus | reverse complement strand
TACTTTTTTGCCCCACTGTATATATATATATATATATATATATATATATATATATATATATTACAATCTTACCTAAAACGACTTGAGCACACTTACCTGACATTAGTGACACACTGCTTTACTTCAGGTTTAAGGTTAGAGTCCAGATCTCCGTGCGCAAAGGCCACCAGCCACCAGAACATAGCGAACAGCAGCCAGCTGCACAGGAACGTCGTGGAGAAAATCACCAGGGTAAAACGCCATTTGAGATCCACCAAAGTAGTAACCACGTCCTGCAGGAATCTGCCCTGCTCTCGGATGTTTTTGTGCGACAAGTTGCAAGCGCCGTTCTTGGCGATGAAGCGCGCTTTGTTCACGCGGTCCCTGAACACGGGTTTGCGGGGAATCGCCGACAAGAGCGCCGGGGAGAACGCGAACTCTTCGGGAATGATGCTTTTGCGCGGCAGCATTCTTTGAGCAGGTCACTGCAAACGGTCAGGAAAAAAGATTCTCCATTCAACGACTGTCAAAAGCGCAGCTCCAGTTTAATAACCATCCTGCATCTTCCCTCTAACTCTGTTCCGCTAGCATACACTAAAGTTAAGAAAGATATTTTGCATCTATCAAACCTTAATCTAGGTTTTGGTTTCAGTTTATACAATAAACACCACATAAACGTAAGCACACACTCACCGCGTAAAGGCTTCAAAAAAGTATCTTTATGATGAATGTGCTGCGCTCTTACAGGACTTTACACGCATGGGCGGTACATCACTGTCCTGCTGCCTCCGAGAAACATTCACCCTGGAGAGTCTAAAACTACTTTTAAAGATTTAATTAAGTACATCTGCCCTCGTTTTATATATTAAAACTGAAAATACTATATAGTATAATCTGAAGTAGCCTAAAATAGTTAGTCAAAGTAACTATAGCCTATATAAAATAGACCATATAATAGGAACACATATGCTCGAAGACAATTCTTTAAGAAATTACAACGTGTGTCTCTGTCAGTGCAATGTATTGAGTTATTGAAGTGCTTTTCAAACTGGTGTCCGGGGACACCTGAGGGGGGCGCTAGAATGACTAACATGTGCGTTTAGTTTTTAATTGAAAAGCAAATAATTTAGGTAACAGGTAACTTTTTTAATAGCATTATACACTTTATGGAATGTACATTTTTGTTTTCTGAAAACAGGAAGATTATGAGATTGTGTTGTTTAGCTGATAGCCCTATTTTTTGAACAATAATGTAAACTAGCATAAACCTAAATGTGCTTATTGTTTATTAATTTAGAAAATGACTAAACGTTTTCTTCTATGACAAACAGACACACTTAAGTGTAAGCTAAGAATAGTTTGAATCTGATTAGTTTCTCCTCAATGTTGTCTTTATCTGCTCACTGATTAAGGCAGTGTTCTTAATAAAACCGCATTGGAATGATATTTATTGTGAAAAGTGCTATACAAATCAATCTGAATTAATAATGTTTTTCTTCAGGTTTTATTTATTTAACTTTGTCCTCAACTTTTTCCTTTGGCTTCAGTATTTCACAATCTGAAAGGCAACTCTTTATTTGTCTTTTATAATAGCACAATTAATGTTTCTCTCACAGTTTAAATGAGTTTCTGCATCTGGAAATATATAGCTGCCTTTGTAATTTAGGAAAGATTTAAGACATTAAAAACATATTTTTGGAGTCATTGAAATCCTGTTCCATGACTTAGTCAAATATAGTTGCTGAATATTAATGCTTATGCAAAGACACCCAACAGAGATAAGTAAACGCACAAAGCAATTTTTATTTTCATGTGTACAAAAAGCTAGGCAACAGAACAATGCTGTTAAATGCTTATGATACAAATGCCATACTAATTACATAGGCTTACGTAGCTAAATTTAAAACAGTCCAAAGTGACTAACATGCAAATACCTGAAATTTGCAGTAGTAAAAAAAGAGGTTTTCTTAGCCTACTTAAACGTGCGGCTGTTGGCTCTTGTTTAAGTTTTAGGTCATGTTTACACGTCACCACAGTGTGTCAAGCGTGTCAGATGCACTTTTACGCACACGGTTGCATTCACAAGTTACTGGAATATCACTGCTGAAGTGTAACATCACAGCTCGCTGCAAATATTCATCAAATCACCGGCTCTGACAGTCAGCGTCCTGTGAACGGAACGATTTCCCACAGCCCGTTGCAGCATCATTTCACTGCAGAGGCAGAGCGTCACTTACAACAAATTGTTTAGATCGTCTTTGGTTGCAACTTCCAGAAAGCAGAGCGATCAAATAAAGAATGCTTAATGTTCAAAGGTGAAAGGAAGGTTAGGGTACAGCCTGGCACTCCATGAAAGGACGAGGAGAGAAACAAAGTACGTTATGTGTACAATATATCGCTTGGCTGTACAAAGACTGCTGACTCGTTTTGACATCCCCATAATAGAATGTCATAGCGGATTAGAAGAGAGAAATTAGGCGGTTCGAAATGATATTTAACTTGTAGCGTACTTGGAAAAAGTGTATGCATGCTTGCTTAAAGTCTGCGTATGGTCAATATTTTATTTTGTTTTTATAGGGAGAAAGGTTTATTTTTAGTTATGACTTGGACATTTCTTGACCACCTTATGGTTTTGGATTTTGCAAATGTTTAAAACTGAAAATTACTTAAAGCTGCAGTCCGTATTTTTTTGTGCTCAAAATTCACAAAATGTATATAATATGCAAGTGCACAGTAAATCCATTTCCAAACCGTGTTTTTGTCTTGTCTTGAATCACTACGGTACATTTATAATACGTTTTTTTTAATACTCGGACTATTAAGGCAGGTTCGGGTAGGTACCGCTGCGGAATAGTACCTCCGTGATTCGTCATGTACTTAAACAGAGAGAAGTAGCGCCGGCTACAATGTTCTTCCGCAAGACGCACGCTTTGTTTATTAACCGCTCGAGCGCCAAAGGTTCCGCACTGCAGCTTTACCTTTAAGACCGACGCAAAATTGTCACCAAAGAAAAACAAACAAACAATAAAATAGGCTTTTGTAAGTAATTTGCATAAGAGGAATATAGTATTAAATATAAAATACAATCAGTTTTGTATATAGGGTGTGAATAAAACATTAGGGTTAATTTTGGTTGGACTATGCAGGACTCCCCAGAAAGTAAGGGCTCCACAGGCATGTGAGGGCACAGGCTTTTGGGTAGTCGGCTATATTTGTCCTCCTTCCCTAAATCTGTATCAGCAATGCACTTCAGACAGACAGACAAGAGCATCAGGCCTCAACCGGACAGTGCTCTGTACAGTGTTGGTACTAATCAAAACACAGTAGATAAATGCTTATTGCTTATGTGTTTCAGAGTACACGCGTCATCAACATAGAAAAAGAGCCGTAAGGTAAGAAAATGCTAAAATAGTCTAATACTGTGTTTTATATAAAACAATAACAGTTCAGAGTCTGTATGTTGAGTCCTGGCAAAAATGGCTGCCATTTTTATATAAGGCCAAAAGTGGTATAAACCAATGTGTTGACGGAGATGAGTGACTCTACATGTCGGCTTTGACGAAGGATGCAAATAAGCCGTCCTCTTGTTCCATGAGAATCTCTGGTTTTCCATGCTCCATGATGCTTCCTCGCTTCATCACAATGACTAGATCAGCCGTCAGGATAGTGTGGACGCGATGCTGTGGAAAATGGGCACAATCAATAGATGTGTGCAAATGTATTTCAATTAAAGCATCACCTTAGTCATGGAGATTATGTTTAACTGTGCCCTTTTGGTGCTTAAACCGCTGCAGGATTCTGTAATCTGAGTAAAACATCAAGCTGCTGTTTACAGGATAACTGAAATCCATCTCGAGGGAATCTTACAATCATCCATTTCCAGTGCAAAAAAAAACAGTAGCAGGTGCAGGCCTTTAATTCTGTGAAACTCACAAAGGACCCTGAAATAACTTGGCTCATCGATCATAAACCCCAAAGGCTAGTTCTCTACCTTCAGCATTTAGTATTAGAGGCAATATTGCTAATTTTAGTATAGTTTTTCATTTATTTATATAAAATATTATTTTAGATCATTTATTTATTTTAAATATATTATATTTATATATTTTTTTTTTATTTCAACTAAATATATTGAACATTTTAGTTAACAACGTGCTGACAAGTAAACTTAATATTTCTGATTTATTTTCAAAAATGTTGTTTTCTTTATTAACTTTATTAATTTAAATGTATTTAACACGAATCTGTTTTTTAGATTACCTGTTCAGGTAAATGTCAAATTTACACCTTATGTTTGTATTTTTAAAAATGTTTTTTTTTTATCTGTCAGAAAGAAAGATAAAAGGTTATTTAAAAATTATATATTCATAAATAAGCACATAAAAAAATACAGTACTCAAACACTAGTCAGCTGGCTTTAGAATACACTCTAAAAATGCTGGGTTATTTCAAACAAACTTTGGGTCAAAAATAGACTAACCCAGCTGTTGGGTCAAATTTTTACATTCACTTTTTGATGTTGTGTTGGGCCATATTTGACCCAAAGTAGGCTTGAAAAAAACCATTTTTAGAGTGTAGGGTTAGTGGCTGTGCTCTGAAGTGTTCTGATAGGTTGCACACATAGGAAGTTGCTCTTGGTTACCAACCAATGTGGCAGGGTGTAGGTGCCTAGGGGCGGAGCCAAAGTAGGGTTACTTGTGCGTCCGGACTAAGATGCTGAAGAGGCTGTTCTCCTGAGCCAAGAGGTTAGGAGCGCTGTCACACTCTACCAGAGTCCCAGTGGAAAACACTAGCACCTGCTCCGCCTCCAAGATGGAGGAAACCAGGTGCTGTGTCAGAGGAAGAGAGACAGGCAGATAAAGAAGGAGAAAGAAGAGAGGGGAAAAAGGTGATGAGGATGAAGCGAGGAAAAGTGCAGCAGACAGATATCATGCATATATTCAGAGCTCAATCTTGTTCTCTGACACAAACAGAGGCAGAAAGGCCATTTTTGTGTATCAGTGGCTCTGACGAACGTCAGACTACAGTGGCTGCAGGCTTATAACATTCTTATGAGCCAATGTGTTAATGCCAAGAGATTGACTGAAGTGGTGAAGTAAGAATCAGGGAAATGATTGAAGCTGTCAAAGCCTGGCAAGCATTAAAAGTCCTTTCATCCCTTTAAATGTCGATTTCTATATTGTTTTGAGAATTTTTTTATATAGATCAGCAAAGAAAGTTATATAGGGTAGCTTACCGCTATAGTGACAACAGTCCGATCAGCAAATGCAGTCATCACCACTTTCTGAAGAATATTTTCCTAATGAATTTACAACAAAAATGCATTTTAATACCAAAAAAACTGTTATTTCAGTGTTCAGCGTTCAGAAATTATGCCTAATTTGAAATTGAATTTGACCTTTTCATGGTACATTAAAAATATAATGTGTTGAGAATGTTTTTATAAATATTTATCAAATTATATAAAATGTGATTGATGTATATTTAAGCCTATTCCCAATGCCCAAGAAAATAAATCTTAGGGCAAATCATAATTACAACATTAACAAAAAATCTAAACTATGAGATACTAAATGGCCTTCTGTAGATGTAGATGTGGTTGTACCGTGGCCATGTCTATAGAAGCTGTGGCCTCATCCATTATAAGGATGCTGCTTTTGCGGACAAATGCCCGGGCAAGACAGAAGAGCTGTCTTTGTCCCACACTGAAGTTCTCCCCTCCTTCAGTCACCACAGCATCTGGGGAATGACATATGCACAGCATGATGCTTTACTGCTGTTCAGATTGACCAAATAATCACTTTTAAATATAATTGAATGCTCCGGGTCACAATGAAAAGGTCAGAAAACTCCAGCATTTCATAGCAATAGAGAAGTTTCACTCAGTGTCAAAGTCATAAGGTGAATATCTATCTTTATGGAGATAAGGACTGAGTGGTTGGATAGGATCCTTCTTACCCAGTCCTCCTGGGAGTGCTTTTACCATATTCTTCAGCTGGGCGATTTCAAGCGCTTCCCAAAGCCTATCATCAGTGCAAGTGCGCTCGGGGTCAAGATTTAACCTAAAAATGCACAAGTGCAAACAAAAGCGAACACGAATTAGCAGTTATTCAAGTGACCTAAAATGAAAATGCCATCTTTTAATCATATAAAATTTCCTTACAACAACATAAAAAGACAAAAAGAGACATTTAGCTGAATGTTCATGCTGCTCTTTTCCTTACAATAAAAGAAAAGAAAGAGGAATGATGCTGAAAACTCAGAGTTGCCTTCACAGGAATAAAAGATATTTTATAATAAATTTAACTAGAAAACAGTTACTTTAAATTATAATAAGACTTTACTCTTAACTGCAATTCAAGCCAAATAATTACACCTTTTATTAACATGAGACATCTTTCAAAAACATTAAAAAGTAGCCATCATTTCATTGTATGGAAAAGAGCAGCTTGGACTTTCTTCAAAATAACTCTTTTCTTGTTCCACTTAAGAAAGATGTGGGACAACATCAGCTTGAATAAATATGACAGAATTGAATTTTTTGGATTAAGTTTACCTTCTAATGAATATCAAACTCAAGGGACATAGTGTTAATGCACTCAATGACCATAAGAGGAAATGCTAATAAACCCATATTCACATCCGAAAATAGACAACTTCTTCCTTCATGGCCCTACATTTTCCGAAATGAAAATTAAGGAAAGATTTGCTGTATTAATAATTTGTCCACTCTGTCTCCTGGGCCCAATGATCCATTAGGCCTGCTTCGTATAAACATCGTCATGACAACAGAACCCTTCTCAGACGTCTTGTGATGGTGGTTCAGTTTTATTTTCTTTCTTATCCCTTGGCGGCCTCTTTAAACAAACCCCATATGCTCACTGTCTTCAGAAACAAACATGACACTTAGTATCCGTGAGAAGTTCAAACAAGCTTGGAGCCGGGGACACTTGTAGATACATATTGAACATCCAGTGAAACAAATACTTAACACTGTTTTAAAAGAAACATATATAAGCGGATAAAATACTACATACACAAGAACATTTAGTTTATTCTGAGAGTTAAGCAATGCTAATGAATTGGGAGGCCCCCTATTTCACATCCTGGGGGTCCCTGTGTTTTGTAAATGATCTGTGTTTATGTTGAACTTCTGATTAAAAATGTCAGGCAGGAAGTGCGTGTTTATTGTCCCTGGTCTTGTCTGTTAGGGTCAGTTTATCCTCAGTGAGTGTGTGTGAGGTGCATGCATTACGCAGATACAAATGTATTTTTGTGTCTGTTTGTATGTTTGAGCGAGCATGCTTGTGTGTTTATACCGGATGGAGCCGCTGAACAGCACTGGATCTTGTAGAATGATTGACAGACGGGATCTCAGGGTTTGGAGTGGAAGCTTGCAGATGTCAATGCCATCAATAACTATCTTTCCTAGAGTTAAAAAAAGAGTTTCGAATCAGATTTTATTTTTTATAATTTAAGTTGTAATTTTTTGTTATGTGCTTTTATTGTTTTTTCCAAATTATTATAATTTTTTTTTTCATTTTGATTTAATTTATTTTTATTTCAGTTTTAGTTTTATTAATTTTAGTGCTTAAGCATATTGTATTTCCATTCTTTTTTTTTTTTTTTTACATTTTCACCTAATACTTATATATTTTTATTTATCTTAAGTTTATTTGTTTGCATGTTTGCTAAAATGTTTAATAATTAAATAAATAATTTTTTTATAGTTTGATATTAATATTTAGCTCATATTCATTGAGAAAATTTATTTATTTATTTTAACATATTTATATAAATATTATTTATTCATAATAATTTGATAACTTAAAATATAATTTAATAACTTAACAATAACAATACTTGTTTATGTTTTATTTTATGTGTGTGTGTGTGTGTGTGTGTGTGTTTAAGGTATTTAATATATTTTATTAGTTGTATTATTTATTATTTTAACAATTTGAATAGTCTTAGTTAACAATAACATCTCTGGTTTATATTTTATATATAGATTATATTAAATGAGAAACTACATTTAATATTTGTATTTAATTATTTATTTTTAGTTAAACCATTTAAAAGGTTTTTAAAAATGGCAAACCCTTTTATGATATACCAATATAAATTTAAAATTAACTTTAGATGTGTTTCGCATCAACTGCCCAGATATTTAACCTATATATATACACGATATTCCTATATTTAGCTCCTCACAAAATCTAATTTTAATCACAATAACATTTTTTCTTTCTTTCCCTGAAGGATTGTTTTATTAGTTTTGGGTGTTCAGGTCAGTTTACAATAACTTGACTTTAATACATAGTGGTCTGTAGTGGATATCAGGAGACCAAACACAGCTCTTCAGATTTTCGTTTTACCTTTATATGGACAGAAGAGAGAGTCCGTGCACTTCTGATTTAAAACATCTCTAACAGCCGCTCATGTGCGCAAAACAGCACGAACTGTTTGATTTGGCCAAAGATTTATTTTGACTAAGAGAAATATAGTAATGTTGCAAGCTGATAAAACTCAGAGAAAATAAATGTGATGTATTTTTGTTTTGTCATAATAATAAAATCTATATCCCCAAAATAACATTGCTTCATTATAACTGTTATTTATAGCATTGCTTTAATACCTGCATTTAATTAATTAAATTTAATTAATGCATCGTTTTTGTTTAATTACAAAAAATTTTTTTTATGCATTAGAGAACACTGTACTAAATATATTGCATGATTTAGATACACACGTTTTCTGTTTGATATATTGCAACAAATGAAGCTATGGTTCCATTTTAAATCAACCAGACTAAGAAATGCTGTCAATAATGACAGCAAGACTCAACAGATCTCTATGGTTAATGTCTAAACATGACATCACGGCTGCTTGTCAAAGTGACAGTAACCATAAGGTAAAAGAACAAACAACACAGGCAAAGAAATGAATGTTTCTAGGGTAAGCAGCTGCGGACATTAAAAATAGCTTTATCAAAAATCCTTTTTTCTTCTTTAGGGATCCAGAAGGGTCAGCTTCTCCCTAGCGGCGAGCTTGGCATCCATTTAAGCTCTGTAATGCTCAGCGAACTATAATATTTCATTAAAGAGAGACTTGGAAGATGTCCTGGGAAGACCTACCATCAAAAACATCCACCATGTTGAAGAAGGCCAGAGACAGCGAAGACTTTCCACTGCCCGTTCTTCCACAGATGCCCACCTGGGACAAAAAGAACAACACGTAAGCACTTGACACAGCCTAACATTTTCAGATTGCTTTTGTATAAACATGTTCAGGGCTCCTCGCCTAAATTACACAAACTAGTGCGGACAGTTACAGTTCCCATAGCACAACAAGAAGCCATCTGTGCTGTCGTACTCGTATATTGAGAGCTAAGGGCATCTTTTAAAAACAAGTTAGACTAATAAAGATAAAAGCTTATGACGGAATTGCAAATTGCGTAGGTTTAGCTACTGTCACTGTGTAGTTGATATTTAGTTAGAGCTTGACTGTGGTTTCACAGTGCAATGAGAAAATAAACACTACAGTGACAAAACCGCAAGTGAGTGTTATGTACTGCAGCAGGTCGTTCGGTATCAGGAATAACGAATTCTCATTGTCAGCTTTGGTTGGAGATTGTGACATCTAGGACCATTTTAATAATATTTTTGAGGGTAACCGACAACATTCATTAACAGGTAGGGCTGAAAAAAAATCGACAAATCTTGATTAATTGCATCCAAAAATAAAACTTTTTCTTACATAATATGTATGTGTGTTGTAAATAAACACACATTCATGTAAATATATGAAAGCACTAACATATATTAGTGCTGTCAAACAATCACATATATATATATATATATATAAAAGAAAAATTTTACATTTGTATATTTGATATATTTTTAAAATATGTACTGTATGCATCTGTATAATAAATATGCACAATGCACACACATATAATGTAAACAAAGGCTTTTGGATCACAGAACATATATATATATATATATATGTATGTATATACGTGTGTGATTGACAATATTTTGTATATTACTGTAAATATATCACAAGTACACACACACACACACATTATTATGCATACAAATAAATAATTCATAATTGTATATGTATTTGTGTATGTATTTATATAAACGTATAACTATACACAGCACACACACATCATCTCAGATTATGGATGTGATAAATATGATAAATTGATCTGACAGCCCAAGCAGTTTAGGTCAAGTAGTTAAACGTTTATTTTTATTGCCAAAACAACATTTCTAAAGTTTACATTAAAATGTAAGGTATTTTACTTTAGAATCTTTTAAATTTGCATAAAACCATTTTTTAAATAGTTTTAGTTAAAAATAACAGCACTGATTTATTGTTTAGTAAACTGATTCACCAGCCTTTCCCACTCTAAATGAAACACAAAAAACACCGAAAACATTTGAGAGTGGCGTGTTGTGTACCTTTTGCCCAGGGTTGATGTGTGCATTGACGTGTTTGAGGACGGGTTTGAGCATGGTGTCATAACGGACACACAGGTCATGGATCTTAATCTCTCCATGCTGTGGCCAGTCTTCTGGTACCTGTGAGGCCTCTGAAATCAAAATGAATAAAATTATATAGATTGTCATTACATTTTTTCCACTGTTACAAGATAAAATACTGCTGATGTGATCTCATCACTACCACGCTCATGCAGAATAAAACATCTTTTTTGGGCCACAGATTGTGGCATATGTTCATGTGCGTGCACATCATTTCTTACACTCTAAGTGTAAAGTAGATACTGCACCTTTAACCTTTAAATAATGTTCCTGGATACAATTTAGTTTACAGTATGGTTAACTACAGAATGTTCCTTTCTGCCCAGTCAGTTGATTAAGTGCCGCCACACATGACTTTATCTGAAGAGAGCATAAAGTAGACATAACACTGATACATCAATGGCAACAAAAAACTCAGAACGCTGCAAGAGACCACTTTAACAAGTTGCAATTAACGCGGCTATATATGGTGTCCAAATTTCAAAGTTTAGTCTTGTACCTACTGCTATCCAGGCCAGTTTTCCATCATGTCACTGAGAATAAGCTATTATTTCAGTTTAACAGTGGCCCTAACAGGCTATTGCTAAAACATCTCCTTTTTTCAGCTCATTCCTGCTTTGTTTGTAGAGGCGAGTGTTTAGATTCTCTGTACTAAATGCCCTTTCATGAAGCTCTCAGTGGTTTGTGTCAGGTCGCTCTGTCCTGATGCACTAAAATGTGAGAAAATGCACATGTAGCAGTGATTGGAAATGTGATTTTCTTTTTATCTAGTAGGTATAAATCTCAATTTAGAGTCTAAATAATACTCTGAATAATCATTAAAATGATACTAATCTTGTCAGAAAGAGATTTATTACCCATGGATCCCTCATAGTTCTCAGATTCTGTGCTCAGGAAGCTGTTGACCTTCTTTACCGCGGCCATCTGGACCTCCAGGTCTGCCAGATTCCTCACCACCCAGTTCAGGTAGTTTGTCACCTTAACAGAAAGCATGTTGAGGACTTTTAAGTGCTTTTTAAGTGCTTTTAAATCAAATGTGCCCACTAGAAATTTAATAAAGTTGTGTTTAAATGGATAACTCACAGTGAGGGCATATGTCAGACCAAGTCCAACCAATCCAGACTGAGATGTGGACCAGATCGCTGCCACTGCTGCAGTGAGGACAATCACAGCACCAAGATAATCCTGAAAGGAAAATACAAATGCTATTGTATAGGGATTATAAGATGCCAAAGTTTTACTAGTTGATAATAATACTATTAATTAAATGATATAATTACATGCTATATAATAATATATAATATATAACAAGATTTTTAAGATTTTGTGACTTTATAAAAATAATAAAAATTTTATGTTGTAAATCTAGGTCAATAAAATTACCATACATGGTTCCTCGCTAGTCTATGGTCATCTTTTTTCCCAAAAAGGGCATATATTTTCGGTGTTAAAAGCACACATAAAATACAAATATATACATAAAATGTACATACACTTTTCTAATTCAATTATTTTTTTCACTTTGTTTTATACATTTTTTTTATGTGCCATAGACTCTTGTTTTCCAAAAGCTGGATATATACCAAAATTTACAGTTTAGATCTACTGAGAACAAAGAATACTGACAAATATGTAAATATATAATAACAAGTGAAGATAGCCCACTAGTTTAGGTGGTACCACTTATCTTATCTTATATAATAAGGCTCACAGTAAAAATAAACACCAATGTATGCCATAATAATATAAACTGGGTTAAAAGTAATAAATGAATCAAATCTATGAAGTTAAACATTATATTTCACTATTATGTTATACAAATCTGTGTCAAAATTACTTACTATTGTCCTACATTTTAATGCATTATTTGTATATACATTAAAACAATCATGTAACTGGCATATGTCTAAATATAGACATACAGGCAGTTGCCTGAATAGGGCGTATGATCAAATATGATCACACCATTTTTCATGTCACAGCGTTCACCAATTTCTAGAAATGTAATGCAAACACCGATCTCAACATTTAACACAACTATTCAACCATGTTATGCATGAGTTTCGTTAACTAAGCATTGTTTGTTTCGATGCTATTTATATTTTTGTGAGAGTAGGTATGAGCGTAAACGCATATTTTTCAAACTCCGAAAGAACGCTGATGAACGAAAGAACTCCTGATTGGTCAAATGCCACGGTGTTGCCATCTGTGACGTAGACTGAGTTCTGCTGATTGGCTGGAAGAAATCTTTGCGCTTACACAAGCTTACAGAAAAGGCACAAGACCGCTGTAATGAATGATTGATTGAGTTACCAAATATAGTTCCTTGCCCTGTAAAGGGTTAAGGCAGTGCTTTAGCATGAATTTTTACAATCCAATCATATAAAATGATTTTTAGAAAAAAAAGCTCCATCTCTAAACCTAACCCTCAGTATATTGTACAAAAACTTACAAATTGGATTATAAGTTCATATGAATTTAAGTGTTATTGTTTTTTGTGGTTGGTGTCTATTTTATGAGGAGGCATTTTATTACCAATTACCAAAAAATATTGTTTTCTCTTCAACTAGTTTGATGAAACCTCTGCATATTCACAAATGTTTTATTCCAAAGTTAAATTCTCACCTTTGGATATTATATATTAAATTATATAATAAGTGAATCAGCAAGATTGTCATTTAAAACATTACATACACTACATTCTTAATATAAACATTGTGTTTGAAAGTCTGTTGATAACTTATACTTAAGTAAAAACTCAACTTTACTTACAGTTCTGACCTCCAGCCACCGGTTGGCAGCAGAGAGAAACAGGTAGGCCGTGTTGTTGGTGTCAGTTAGCTCCAGCATTCGCTGTTTAAATCGAGCCTCGTGCCTAGAAGCAGAGACCTTTTACTTCGTGTTGATACAGATCCATGACTTACTAGAGCTAACACAGCTGTGATGAATAAGAGTGTTCAGTTCATTTGCGTAAACACACTGGAGACTTTACAGAGGAGATGAAAGCTTAATCTCTTGATGTTTATTGTTGGATTACTTTAAGTCAAGGATGCGTGAATAAGCAGAATGTGTTTGTAAGAAATGGCCTGGAGCCACTGAGACTGCATCACTTCTGCATGGCTGGTATTGTACACAATTAGCTTTGCATCATAAAGACGCATTCAATTCTGTTTTCTCTCATTGAAACTACTTATGCCTGTAAAGAAGAAAATGTGGCTTATTCAAACAGCTAAGTGGTTTCAGAAAACCCTCAGTTCACTGACCTGAATGCTCGAATGGTGGTGAGGCCCTCTGCAGTCTCCGAGAAATGACAGAGAAGAGGCAGCTGAGTGGAGTCATCGAGATCTTGTAGATCTCTGTTAGAGAAAAAGAACAGCAACAGACAATAGAGCTCAGTCTGGTTCTGGAAGTAAAGATGTTATTCTTATAATGATAGCTGATTTATTATCAGTAGTCATATGACCCTACTGTCTTTTAGAACTGCTTTAGAGTAGATCTGATTTGTCTTAATAGTTGAGTTTCCATAATTGATTCTGCCGTTTCCTGTTTATCCCTGAGAAAATTATTTGACATCATCTATATTGTTTAAAGCACTATACACTGCAAATATGCTTTTCTAGCTTAGATTCTTGCCCTGTTTATCTCTAGAAATTCTTAAATATTCCTAATTAATCCTATAAAAAGTGCTTGAGCAGAGATAACATTTTCCATGTTTAATTCACGTTAGACCAAAGAGTGCATTCATCCCTTAGTGAACTACTTACTTGGAAGCAACCCGGAAGTACTTCTGAATAAAGTAGAAAGCCACAGCAAGGGGCACCAGTGCAATTAGGAAAGCAGGGGTGACGAAAGCAATGACCCCAATCGCTGAGACACAGAGTAGAGTGGAGCGAGTGAGAGACTCTAGTGTCGAGGGAATGTGCTGTGTGAAGAGAGAGCGAAAAAGACGCACATTAGCGCTCATATGCCACATTCTTCATCTCATTAATACCATAATGTTGACTACCGCAACGCTTAAGTCGCATGTTTGTGTAAACCCAAGGCTGCTCATCTCAGTGGGCTTAAAATGAAAGAGACGTACTTGACACTTATGTCGAACAGATCTCTTTCTGTCTGTCTTACTTTCTCACCTGATCGATGATGTTGGTGTCCGCTGAGAAACGGTTCAGGATTTGTCCGAGTGGGGTGACATCGAAGAATCTAATGATAAAAAAGACGTTTTATAATGATGTTTCTCTCAGTATTAGTAGAGTATAATGTGTAAGCACCTGATGGGAGCATGAATGATCTTGTTGAGGAGGTTGTGATGGAGGTTTGTAGCTGCAGCCACTCCTAGAAACTCCACAGTTAAGGAAGTAATGAGACAAAGTACTATCGCTGCTCCACACAGGATAATAAACACTGGCACGTAGGAGCGATGCTGTAAAACACCCGAAAAGCTCCATTTCAGTAAACTATAAAGCATAATATGAAAGAGAACATTTCAAAGAGGGTCAGTGACGTTTCACCTCAGCGATCTTAGTGTCATCATTCTGTGTGCAATTGGTTGCATTGAGAAACGGATCTGCGAGGCTTTGGTTATGAGGGTTTGAGGATGTCCATGCCGCTAGCCAATAGTCAATGGCCACCATAACCGAGTGCTTGGCCAGCTTGGAGGACACCATCAAAAAGACCATCAGGAAGCCACCTGAGGAAAGGTAACGGCAGCACATCTTCCACTGGATCTTAGAACGGCGGCTGGTGGTGGTGGACATGTTGTCATCGTCATCCTCTTCCACCTCTTCCTCTGTGGAATGGAAAAAAACCTGTCCAAGATGTTTTTACAAGTAAAAAAAGGAAATGTTGAGCTGAAATGTTGATGAACAACTACCTTCATCCTCATCGTCAATGTGGTTCTTTGCCTCTCGTGAATAGAATGCTCTCCGCAAAGTCTTCCTCTCAAGAGTGGTCTGACTCTCCATTTCAGTCTCCTAAAACAAAGAGCCAGAAACTGTTTATCAAAAACAGTTTTTTTAGGCTGAAATACAATACACAAGTCAACGTGTATAATGCCAAGTGTTTTAGAAACTGTATAGATAAGTTGGGTTTAAATGCAGAAGGACCTTTTCAAGCTCCTGGTCTTGTCGGTTCATCAGGGTCTTCCAGTGCTCATAGAGTTCCACATCATGGGTCTGGATGTCCTTTAAGGTCCCCTCTCTCAGCACTGAACCATCCTTCATGGCTATTATCTAGCACAAAGAGAAAGCAAATAAACCATTTTCAAATAATTTATCTTTTTGTAATTGATCAAAACATTCTACTTCTCATAGTTTTATGAAGAACCAGCCTCAAAATGTTCAAGATCATCAATCAGCAAAGAAACCTCAGTAGTTACCCAGTCAGCATGGATGAGGTACTGCAGTTTATGAGTGACCAAGACCACCGTCCGCTTGTCATCCTGTAGAAACTTCAGTATCCCCTCCTGCATTAGATGATCACTGAGGTGGATGTCCAGGGCAGAGAAAGGGTCATCCTAAAGGTAAGAAACCCCAGGTTGACTCTACTCCAATTTAAAATCTACTTATAATCATTAGTAATTATTAAACTTTAAAAAGAAAGAAAACAAGGAACTTCAGTATATTTAAACTGATTAAGACTAATCTAGATATTAGTTTTGCTTAATGATTACACCTTTAAAAATAAAAGATGCTATAAAAGATCAATGTTGGCCTCCCCATAGTACATTTCAGTGGTTCTTAAAAGAACCAGTTTGTTTAGTGTGAAGTACATCTACCCCTGGTTCCACAGACAAGGCTTGAGCCTAGTCCTCAGCTAAAATGTAAATCTGAGCTGTTTCAACTGAAAGAAACCTGCACCGACTGATCTTAAAACATGTCAGTGCCTTTGTTTTGTCTTAAGATACACACCAGTAATGCTTGTTTCTAAGGCAAGTTTGTAAAAATTACTAACTATGACCTAATCCTGTTTTAGGTTAAGCCCAGACTATGAAATCGGGCCCTAAATATAATCTTTAAAGAACCTTTTCAAACCTTTTTTGTGCAATGGATGTTCCTAATGAAACCACTAATGCCAATAATGAACCTTTATTTATAAGTACAAAAGAAATTACCGTTTCGATTCGAATGCAATGACAAACAATTTCAATAGAAATGCACTTTAAATGCGCTAAAATCCCTTCTCGACTGACCCGAGAAGACCCCAAAACAACCCCAATGACTTTCTAGGATGTGAGACATTACATCACTCCAAGCAATGGAATGAGGTTAATTCATGATGCTATCCAGAAGGGTGGGTAGTTATGTACAGTAATCCAATAACAGCCCTTAAACATCATTGTGCTATCACTACCACAATGTACCCTGTGCTATCATGTGTCTTCTGGGAAGACCTCTAAAATCAAATTAAAGCTGTGGTCATTCATAATACTGGGATGTAGAGGGTGGAGGTAAGAAACTATTATGAAGTTATCTGTCTTGGTTCCTACCAGGAAAACAATGTTGGTGTTCTGATATAGAGCTCTGGCCACACAGATCCGTTGTCGCTGACCACCACTGAGGTTAATACCCTGCAGGATTACAACACGCAAACACCAATTAAACACTTTTGATTCAGATGATGTAATGTAAAAGTCATGGTAGTCTCAATAACAGCTCTTTATTTGATTAGTATCACAGCAGCTGAGGTCAGAGAGCTGGTCTTAAGCCCAGACACAGTGAACAGTCCTGTCTTACCCGTTCCCCGATTTCAGTCTGGTCTCCAAAAGGAAGGAGGTCGATATCTGGTTGAAGCGAGCAGGCATCAATCACAGCTTTGTATCTGCCCGACAGATTCAGAGTTCAAAAACATAAGAATGTTGCTCAAAAACATACGGATAGGAATCTTGAACATGAGCTCTCGAGGGAGCGAAAAGGAACAATGTCATGACCTGGAGTTTCCACAGAGAGTTTTATTATAGTTGAGCTCTAGCTTCGAATGCTGTAAAACATTTCACCCACTAAACTTGGAAGCGTCAGTGTAAGTGCTGACTGATTTAAAATCAAAGTGGTGTTGAAGCTGCAACCCGCAAGTTCACAGCACTTTTTGACCTTAAAGTCAATGCATTCTCCAGTCACAACCGATTTTATTTCTCCAATATGACACATTTTAAATAAAAAGGGACATTCGATGAGAAACAAATTGTAATAGACCGATTGATTGGTTGCTTAAAACGTGAGCATTTGGTAACAGAATGCTAAAAAGTTATGCAACATTAAAACTTTGCAGAAAGGTTAAGAGAATGTAAGCTGAATGTTGACTCAAGCACAACCTGAAACATATGTTCTATTTAAAAACTACAGCGACATTACCTCATTTGAGCTAAGTGGCAGAATTTTAAGTTATTATCTTGATTAATGATACAATGTCATTGTTAGAACGAAAGAAAGAAAGATGTTGTTCTAATATAATGGCTCCGAAGTAAAAAGAGATATTTGATGAGAAAAAAGACGAACAGGATTTGATTTCATCTATTGTATTCAAAACAGTTAACATCATTAGAACATAATTGCAGAAAGTTTAAAGAAATGACTAACAAAGGCTAAATTATGTCATTTCAACAAAATTTTTTAAATTTAAATTAAAACAAGTTTTTAAATTGTATTATATTATATTGATTACGAGGACAATTAGGGTAACAGTTTCGACAAAATGGGCATAAATATTCATTAAAGGGATAGTTTAACATAAAAAACATAATCAGCATTGTTTACGTTCAGCATCTTGAGGAAGATGGTAACTCGGGGAGAGGAATTGTTGAATGAATTATGTTTGTTTTTTATTCTTTACTCACAAAAATTATTCTTGTGGCTGCGCAAAACTGAAGTTGAACCACTGATGTCACATGGTCTGTTTTACCAATGTTATCAAGACGTTTCAACTAAATCTTCATTTTAGTTGTATTGCTGTCTATGGACGATCAGATCAGATGTCATAAAAAAAAAATTACTGAATTTTCATTACTGGGTTAACTAACCCTTTAAGGAATTATGCCCTAAGAAAGTAAATTGGGTCAATTTTGACTTGTTGAAAGATGACGGAAATATAATTGTGGCAAATTAAACAGATAAACAAAAGTTCTAAAACAATAGCATTTTCTAAAGTGTGATTGAACATCTTTTTACCTCACCTCTGTTTATTGAAAGGACTTCCAAACGTGATGTTTTCCTCCACAGTGGCGTTCAGCAGCCACGACTTCTGCGCTGCATAGGCCACAGAGTACCTGTTTTTACTGAGCCACGACAGGACGAGAAACAGAGAAAGAAGGAAATAATTGATAACCTGGAAATGTGGAAAAACACACTCAGCTTGCCTTCACAGCAAACACTAATGGTTCTGATATGAAATGAAGGGGAGAAAAACCTTGTTAATGATTAGATTAATGCTACAGATTAAAGAAATGCAGGGAGCCCTTCACTGTGAGAGCTGATGTGTGTCTTTATCACATACATTTATCTCCTGCTCTTTCATGAAAGCAAGCCATTTCAAGGTCAGTGTTGGCTCAGACAATTGCATGAGTTCCCAAACCTGTTCATTTTGTGCAATTACACTCACAACCACTTCAGGCGCTGCACTGTACAGTTTTAAAAATAAACCTCATGATATTAAGCATGGACTCCTCTTGTTAGACAAAACAGATTTTCCATTGGGGGGATCTGGATGTAACTAAACCAAATATTGTACAAAATCTATATAAGAAAACCCCAGTCTGTTCAAGACAGGTAAAGACTCCCAGCATTTTCTCACACTTTTCACTGCACGTCTCACAAAAATAAACAACGACAACCATTGTATCAAAGCCAGATAAATATAAATGGATAAATGTATTGGTAAATGAATGCATGTGGGGTTGATGGCACATCTGCTGGAAATGTTCATAAACGTGTACCTCTGTTCTTCATGAGACAGGCCTGTATCGTGCCCGCTGCAAGTCAGGTACATTAGAAGACATTATAGTCCACAACAGCACAATAACGTGTCTAAACGCTTTTAGTTAGCTGTTAGAAAGTGAATTACCTTGCTGGAACCATAACAGACAATCTACATTTATACTTGACTAGCTAAAAAAAAATTATGGCCATTCGCTACATGTTACAAAATGTCCTCAGTGTTGGTTTAAATAGGCCATTGTGTGACTGTGTAGCATGTAAGCATGTGAAGACCTCCGGTGAAATACCTTATGCTCCCATCGAAGAGTATCTCATAATCAGGCAGCCTGATTGAGCACACCATTCAGGAAAAGGACACAGAGAAACACACACACACACACACACACACACACGTGACCACAGTTAGTGAGTGCTTTTGGATGCGTGCCGTTCTGTAAGAACACTGACATACTTTCCTCATGAGGTGAAGAGTGATAATTTGAGATATAACTGTCCTCCAGATAATAGTTTAGTAATGTATAAGCATGTCATTGTCCTTAGAGATCTTAAAACTGGAAAACCCAGACCAGCATTCATTGCACTGTTTGCAAAGACAAACATGTCTGAATTTACACTGAATTTGAATGAAAACACAATTTAATTAGTTGTCCTCCTTGATAATGTGAACCTAAAGCAAATATGAACCAATTACAGTTGCTCCACAAAATGTTTGGACAGTCTGTCAGTGGTTTCTGTCTGTACAATGGAAGTCAATGGGGACCAATACTGCACTGGGCCCACTGTCTATGCAATAAAAATAGGATTTAATTTGAAAATTTTTTGCTTAGAAACTTAATACTTTTCAGAAATATAGGTAGAAAGAGTTCAAAGTTCTCTTTAAGGCACATAAAAAAATGTAATTGCATTAGATAATAAAATATTAAAGAAAACCACATTTATGTTTAAGTAAATCAGTAATATATGTATATGTATAAGGGGCAACAAACTAAATATTGAAAGGATATTTTTAAAAATACTTGCTGCAATTATGACAATACCTATTGTTTTTTTAAAACATATTTTTAATAGAAACCAAGTGTTTATATATTATATTAAATCAATTATTCAAAGGTACAAGATTCTGATTTTAGCATTGTAATCGAAAATTGTATATTTATAAAAAATCTCATGTCTCAAGTCATCATAGCCTCTTAAAAGAATACCACTGCATTAAAATAATTTTCTGACCAAAAAGAAAAAGTCAGTTCTGGATAAAAAACAACAAGTAAAAGCATTTTTAGATGGTCTGATATTCAGTTATCTAATGCAATTGACATTTTTAAATGTGACTTAAGAAAACTGTTTTGGAGCCATATTTATACATATTTATGGACATGGTCCTTCCATAATCTATGAATTCTAGAAACTATGTAGATCTGCTTGGCTTTGCTTCCAAATGCTAATCAGAGACCATCTCCACCAGGGAGATGGCGATACAGAAAGAAAAGCATTTCCCTTGTGTGCTGATAACACAGATGACAGAATGATGTGGGAGAAAAAGATAGAAGAAATCAGAGAGCAGTGTAAAGAGTGTTGAAGGGAGTAAGACACACATATACACACACACACACACACACACAAACAAGGAGTAGGACAGCCCACACACACATCTGTGTATGCACACAGTGGTGCATACATCATAATCATAGCGGATGCATTGGACAGTGGTTTGTTTATGTGCATGTGTGTTTGTACAGATCAAGACTTTGATTAGCATCTGATGGATCTGGCATGCAGACGTTTTCTGCCACGTTAACACAAACATTCAACTGCTTTAGGTGTAACGGGGGAGATTTGGTCCCTTTGAGTTTTAATACAGATCACAAGCCCCATAAATGTTTGTAAACATCACAATATGTTTGACACCAACTATGCAAATGTGTAAGTTCTCACTTGCTCCAGTAGACTTTCCCACTGATTGTCTGCATCTCCCCCAGCATGGCCAATAACAGGGAGGATTTCCCACAACCCACCTGGCCCACAATCATGGTCAGCTGACCTGAAGAGGGAAGCGAGGTGAAGCTTAATCACAGTTTTATATGAACAGGTTTTATTGATGTTCAATGTTAGCAGTAGAGTGCCATCTGTTTAGTTGGCAACAGCTAGTTAGTGCTCAGAGGCTGTCCAATCACTAACACCAGAACAGTAAACCTGAGAAATCACAGGAACTATCAAAAATGTATATTTTCTTTAATTGATTTTTAATTTTTAATTGAGTTTGATTTTATTCTTGTATTTTTAACAACTTGCCATTAAAAAAGTAACCTTTTACATTACATTTTAATCTTTAGTGAGATGATGATCCCCTTTAAGTATTATAGATACTTAAATAAGTGCTAATATATCTATCTATCTATCTATCTATATATCTATATTTAATATTATATAACAATAATTAATATAACGATTCTTAAACTTGACAGATAAAAAAACTTAAATTTTTATTGACAAATAAATATGAATTAATTAATTAATTAAAAAAGAAACTCTCTACGGTTATTTATTTATTGTAAACAAACCAACTAGAATCCTTGATATATATAGATATTTATTTTATTTATTACATATTATTCATAAATAAATAAACAATTAACAAGGATTAAAGTATTTAATTAAGAGTATTTAATTAATTAATTTGCAATATTTATATATTATTTATTATAATTAATAAAATAGCAAACTATCTTTATCTAAAATATTTATTATATATTATAGAAACATTTTATTATGAATATTAATTTTTATGTAATATTTATTTAAAAATAATAATAATAATATTTAAAATTAGTTATTATAAATACATAAATAAATAAATAACAAGTACTCTTGCTATCTAAGAGTATTTATTTATTATATTTAATTAATTTAAAAAATAAATAAATAAATAAGAAGTCATTAATTGTCTGAGAGAATATGAGTAGTAATCAGTGTGTACCTGTAGGGATTCGAATGTTGATTTCCGTCAGCGTCGACAAATTGCTTCCCCATGTGAAGTAGCCATCATTGACCTTAATGACATGTTCACCATTACAAACAAAAACCAGTGTTTAGAATGATGGAAACAGTCCAGCACAGAGCAGAATGCACGTGATATGATCTTTTCATCTATGCTCATACAAGCTGCTTCTGTCACTCTTACATCTTCCGGATGCGTATTAAATTCTATTTTCTAAATGTTTATTTACAATAATGATAATACTCCCATCCATCCGAGCGATACAGAAGGCCAGAACCTAATACTGGGAAAAGGGAGAACGCTGAACAATCAAAAACATCTGTGAGAACAAGAGGGCAGGGAGAGAGGGTAAAATGGGAGTAACGGTTGAGAATGACTGAAGTGACGGAGTGTAAATGTCAAAGTAGATTAGGCCATATTCATAACAAAGTACGTGAATGTCACTGTGGGAGAGTCCATGAGGACGTGTGTGTTTGTGTTCGGCAACTAAACTCATTAGATAAGAGACTTTTGTTTTCCAAACCAGTTACATTTAAAAAAAATAATAAAAATGGAACCAAATGATTCCATAACCATTAACCAAATTATTCCAAAATTGGAATGGTTTCACAAAGCCCTTATTTTTCCCTATGCACCAGACCAACTCTTAGTTGTCATGACAGACATGTATAAATTAACTTTTTTAATTAATTAATCCACTTTTAAAAATTAATTAATCAACTTTCAAGTGTGATTATTTAATTTACATTTTTTATTTATATAATTTTAAGTGCAGTTACTTGCATTATAAGAATTGTTTTTCTTATGTACTTACTGTGTTTATATTGTAACATGTTTACACTATATTTTAAGGTGTCCTTGTTACAGTGTAATTATATATTTGAGTAATATTAATTTACTACATGTACTTAATATGGTTAGGATTAGGGTTTGGCTTAATGTTACTTGTCATGTAGTTATGCATAATTTGTTGTTATTATAATAGTTACCACTTGTAACGTGTAACAAGGACACTTTAAAATAAAGGGTAGCACTTTGTTTCATAGTCCTGTTCCTCATGTACATACTATGTACTTTTTGTAGTAATTACAATAACTAAGTAATAACAGGGACACTTTTTTAATTAATGGAATTGTTGGGGAACGTGAATCATTAAGGCGAATAAGAAACATTTAATATTATTTACAATTCCCACCCCTAGTCTAGAGGGATGGCGAAGGAAGTGGACCCTCGGGGGACCGAGAGACAGAGGCAAAACCAAAAAAATAAACACATAAATTAATGTCCTCCTGATTTTCAGTCACTGTTTTTCTTCTCGTGAGAATCCCAAACTGCACTCAGAGGGAAGCTGAACCCAACGCACCATGTCTGAGAAACTATCACAAACCCCATATGGCGAGTTTTAAAAAAAGCTAAGAAAGGAATGAACATGCTCATAAAAAAAACAAAAAACAAAAGCATCTGTGTGTTTTAAGAAATAGGCTTGGAACACTTCCTCCAGCACAGTAGGAGTAAAACAACCTATCAGCCGTGACTTAAAGGTTACTGGCATCTGGATGAGAATATGCAGATCCTGACTTGTCTTAATGAACTCTCTGTGAGCGAGAAACAGCTGAAAATCAGTGTCTCTGCTGTCTGACCTGTACGGCGACATCTTCGGTCTCTGTGGGCCGCAGCTGCCTGCGCATGGGCTGCTCGTAGTTATCCATGCGATAACGGCCCTTCCTGTTGATAGCCTTCGTCTAAAGTGATAAAGACAAAAAGAGAGATTAACAGACAATGAAAAGAAATAAATCATCAAAAAATGCTGTTTTAAATCGTCAAATTTAGGAGTCCAGATCACCACAATCTGTCACTGTGTGGAAAAGATTGCCATATCATTTTGTGTCAAAAATGTCAGTTTGAGGATAAACATAAATAAAAGTTAAAAAAAATATATATATTTTGTCCTTAATAAAAAAAGGTATCAACAATTTTTTTATGATGTTATATATATTTTTAAATAATAATAAAAAAATACTATTTTGTTATAATATTATACTATCATTAAAATGTTATCATAATATTCAAACTATAAATGTCATTTTAACTCTTTAATTACCCAAAAAATGTCTCACTATAACAAAACATATGACCATAACTGTAAATATGTTATTAAATATATGCACCGTGATATGAATAATTGTTTAAATAATAATTATATTTATATTCTTTTTATATTTAATATATGCATAATAATTTATTTCATATGTGGTGTGACATTGCCAGAAATGTGTATAGAATAAATTTAAGTGATAAAAATCTAAATAAAATGTAAATATATGCACTGAAATGTAAATAATTAATTAGTAATAATTCAATTTTTTATGTTTCCTTTTTTATAATATTTAATAATGAATACATAATTAATTTAGTACACTGTCAGAAACTATAAAAAAGCATATTTGTAAAATTGCAAATATATTGTTAAATGTATGCTCTGTAATATAAATTCATTTAATAAATTATTAATTAATATATTTTCTATTTTAGAGTATTTAATCATATTTGTACTTGACCTATTATTTATGTCTTACATGTAACCTTTAATTATTCTTGAAAAAAAAAACATTGTGGGCATTTTCTTAAAAAATAAGACTTTATCACTGCTGACATTTAAATGATTATTTCTCGAGGATAATTTGGAGTAGGCACATAATAAATAATAAGAAAGTGACAATAAATAATGTGTAAAAATGACTCAAAACGATGAAACAGTCACATTTCTACTTGTTTTTCACTAAAAAAACAAGACCCCATGGGCTTTTAAAACATTATGACATCATTTTGGTGCTGTCAGATCCTAAAACAAGGAACACAAGTTCCCGCTTGCATCTAGCCATGCCATTTTTCCAGCTTAACACTATTTCCTCCCCGGAGCCCCCTTTTTCCCGTCACAGTATACATTTCCTTAACTTTACTTTCTTGTTCCCCCGCTTTGCTCCAGCTCTGCTCCTCCCTGGGGAGGCGTAGTTTTAGTCCTGTCATATACTTGTCCCTCTGTCAGAGAACAGCTGAGGGCCAGAGAGAGGAGCTTCTCTTTAACACGTTTATGAGATCTCAGCTATGCTGGCTCAGGAACGACCAGCTCCCGTTTCTGCCCCCTAAACGTGGGATAGTTGTCTCTAGAGACCTGTCCCTGTGGAGTCTCATGTTTGCTGTTACTGGAGGTCATGTAGAGTGTTATGACGTCAAGTTTATCTCAACTAAAATCCCTGAGACACTTCAAAGACACAGAAGAGAAAATATTTAACGGAAATTGACTTCACTTGCTAATTATAACTGTTTCAATTAAGTAATTAAATGTCAAAAATGTTACTAAATTGTCTGAGAATTGTACTATTAAACTTTAATTTTAACATGATAAAAAAAAAAAAATGTGTATAAAAAAAGTCTGCACCCTGCTAAAAAACATTAAAAAGTCTACAGTTTTTCAAGGGGATGTATCCCTTATATTTTCATGAAAAAAATGTACTATTTGAAAATTAAATTAATGGCCTCTTATTTGATATGTTATCAGTGTTTGGTAAAAAAAAAAAAAGAATTTCCAGTGAGATAATTTATAAACTTTAATTCGTTAATAATATTTAAAAAAATTTTGTTTAATTATAAGTCCCAGTCATACAACATATAATATTTCTCCCCTAAAACTGATCTAAGAACATTCCATCAATTTTAAACTTCATAAATAGCTGCTCTGATGCAAAATATATTACGGAATGCTTTTAAAAAAAACTGAGGAATGTAAAAATCTGATTATCACATGGCATCCCAACTAGTTTAGTGTCCACCCAAATTGACTATATTAGCAACAGTTCCTCTAAGAGCAGCTCTGCTGAACGTTAAAGGTCATTGCATTCAACAATTGTGTCAGAAATTTCATCCCAAAATTTTGCACTTCATGTCAATCATGTTTACACACTGCCTCCGTCATGAAAACGTTTTTCGCATTCATAGCAAGCATTTTCAGAAGTGTTTCGACAATTCAGAGCCGCCGTACAAGCAAGCGCCAAAATCCGGAATGGCAATTGTCACGTTTTTATCCTCAATCTCGCAGCACAAACAGCTATAAAGATCCTTGCACACGGAGTACACAGAAATTGGTGATCCTCTGTTTAATAAATAAATATAGGAATATATAGGCACTCTCCTGCCTCTCTATATCTTAGGATTGGATAGAACCAATATGTCTTTTTCTCTTTGTAAGAAGCAAGAGACTCCATTTGACTGCTTGAAGACTCCATTTAGTACTGTTTTGCGAGTTTTTCGCAATAGATTAATTCATTTTCATTGGACTCAGGTTTCTGAGCATGACGAATTTTGAGTATAACAAATACGAAAAAATGCATACGAAAATTTCGGACTTAGTGTGCAATGACCTTAAAGCTTGGAATAGTATTTTAAGATGTAGTAACATAATGAAATTTTGTTGGCATATTAGGTCAATATGTAGCAATAAAGCCACTTTCAAACCAAGCAGCGTTTTGTTGGTCAACACAGCAAATTTGTGTAACCAATTTGAACCTGTTGCGAATTCTGTGCGGAAAGCTTTCACCCTCACGCCAAATTACTGTATGTTGATTCCTGTTGAAATTACTGAATTCACCAAGCGACCACACATTTAAGGTGCAGATTTGTATGTGAGCACTTACATCCCCATGGTATTTGTATTTCTTGCCGACCTCTAGAGACATGGACATTTCTCCGTTTCTCCAGCTGTCGTCTCCAATCTCATCACTTTGCAGAAACTCGCTGAGCTTTTGTACACTGCAGACATCAACCAGATGATCAGATCCTTTCAGGAAAGCCGATTTTAAGAAGTAATGTTTAATCTGATTAGTTGTTTGCTTAAGAAACATACCTGACAAGGGCCTTGACAGCAAACCTTACCACTGTTGATAACAGGAAGAGCGGAGTGACCAGAATGTGAAATAAAGCCAAAGAAGCAAATGCCCTGGCTGGACTGAGCCTGACCTCTTCAATATAGGCATGTGTGACAAAGGTCTACAAGAAAAAGAAGAGTACAATGGTTTACAGGGTAGATAAAATACAGCTAATTAAAGCTCTTATGATGCATCTCTTACCGCCAGCACTGCAGCAATGGGGATGGCGGCATTCATAAATACTGTGGAGATAAAAAAGATCCAAAGATGCAAAAACGTAACAAACTATTAGCTATTTAAAACCAAACAAGCCTGATTCCAAAAGTTTAATAAATGAGAATATGTATTGAGGATGGAGCGATTGTAAGGGGAGGGGTTTATGTGTGTGGGCGGAGCATATAAAGGAGGGAGGAGCCTCTCATACTGGACATTGAAGTGTAGAGGGCAAACGTCTTGAGACTGGTTAGTTCTTTTCCTCTGGTTTCTTCTACACGGTCACAGAAGATGTTCTCCCATGCATAGAGCTTCAGCAGCTTTATTCCCTTCAGGATCTCTGTTGTCTTTTTAAGACGGTCTGTTGAGTAGTCCTGAAAAAAAATTATTTAGAAGTCACAAATATGGTAACTTGGTGGTGTGTTGACAGCATGCACATGCACAAAGCTGGAAGTAAAGCTCACCAGCGTGCTCTTCTGTGTGTCTGCCAACTTGGTAGCTATGAGGTACTGAACCGGGGCCAGCAGCAAAATGACGCCGGCCCCTATCAAAGCGCTGTCACCCAACAAGTAATACAACAGGATCACTCCCATAATGATCTGTGAACAGAAATAAGTTGTGGTTTGCTTAGGGACATAAATGATTTAGTGTTTTCACAAAAGTAGGAGTGCTTTCGCTATACCTGAACTGGCATGGCCCAAAGGTTGGGGCATAAGAAGAGAAACCACATCAGCTGATTGGTTTCTATGGCAACGAGATTGTTGATCTGGCCGAGAGTCATCTCTCCCATGGACATGTTTGAAGTGGAGAGACGCAGAATTTTATTATAGATCATTGCCTAGTGGATGAAAACCAAAACACAAAATTTTCATTTTGATCATAACAAAATAGACCAAATAGAACATATAGTCATCAGTGTTAATGTGGTCATATTATAATATAACATTATTGTATTTCCTAACATTTTAATTCAAAATGTAATAAATAATGAATTAAATAAAATTATTTTTTATATTTCATCAAAACAATGTGTCATTTAGTTATTTGTATTTATTTATTTTTCTATTTCAATTTTACTTCATTTAATATTAGTTTTAGTAATTGTAGAGAGAGGTTTTTCATCTATTATGGATACCTTTTCAGTTTAATTTGTAGAATAGAATAGAATAAAATGGAAAAGAATAACAGATAATGACAGAACACAGACACAAACGAAACAAAGCCTAACTGAATCAAACAGAATCAAATAAAACTGAGTAGAAAGAATACAACAGACCAACTATAGATAGACAAATAAAGTGAAAAAGAATAGAATAGAATAGAATAGAATAGAATAGAATAGAACAGAGCAAAAAAGATAATAACAGAACAACCCCAAATAGAATTAACATAATTAGAAACATAAATTAAATGAACAGTATTATAAATAGATAGGACAGAATCGAATCGAATAGAATAGAAGCTTTTCTAAGGTAAGAATTTGTATTTTATAAGATTTTGTATTACACAACTTAAAACGTACAAGCAGCGCTCCGCGCAGGTTAATGCCGGTTTCTATTGTGACGTAGTAGGAGGCCTGCAGGAATGTTCTCTGCAGAACGAGTGCCAGGAACAGCAGAACCGCCAGAACAGACGTATTCCGCAACAGCTCAGTGGAAGACATGAAGGTCACCCCGAAAGTCATGTTCGCTGTCTGACAGGATATAAACAGAGTATGAACAAACATAAAATCTCTTCAGCAATTCAGCGCTCACTGATGTCATACACAAGCACACACACACTAAAATAAAAAGTAGCCACTTAAACAGAGTGTTGCTGGCAGCAATGTGTGTGTAAGAGGGAGTGTGATGTGAGTGGGGAATTTTCCGTGTCACACAGATATGTAAGTCTGTTCTGACTTCATTTTGTCACATACATACAGTGGCCCCAAAATATATTTGGATTAATGCTATACTTAAAAATGATAAATTATTGTAATTATAATACGCTATAAGATAAATAACACACACAATAACACACACGCCATTCAAAAGTTTAGGATTGGAAAGATTTTCAAAAGTTTTTTCTAATGCTCAACAGGACTGTATTTATTTGATCAGAAATACAGTAAAATACTGTAATATTGTGAAATAAATGTTTTCTATTTTAATATATTTTATTATGTAATTTATTGCTGTGATGAAAAAGATGTCTCCCAATCAAGTTGACAGTGAATTTATTTTAATACTTTTTTTGTATAAATGTAAAGGTCTTTACTGTCATTTTTGATCAATTTAATACATCCTCATTAAATAAGTATTTGATATAATTTTATAATTTTATATTATAATTTTATAAGTAATACATATTTTTCAAAATTAAAACAAATGGTATTTGCCAACACTTGGTTGCAGACATGTTATCATAGATATTACAAGATGAATGCAATGATATAATTTGTTAAGTTAGCTTGTTCAACTCAAAGACCAACTCCAAATCATCAGTACTCATTCTGCTAGATCTTTCTGCTGCTTTCGACACGGTGAATCATCAGATCCTTCTGTCCACACTCTCATCACTGGGTATCACAGGGATTCCACTTCGCTGGTTTCAATCCTATCTCA
>JAUCNO010001091.1:11141944-11171143 GCA_032353835.1 Enteromius viviparus | reverse complement strand
CCTCTCTCTCACACACACACCCTACAAACAAAGACACTGGGCACATTTCCCTGCTCTGTGCAACGATTTTTCAGAATTCATGTCCCAGCATGTCGACGCTCCCCATATCCATTACTGTATAACAGCAGCAAAACCCAGCTTCACAGACTCCTCTCTGCTTAACCGCCTCATTTTAATACTCTACTCTGTTGCAACCACCATATGTATCTGACAGCCAGAGGCCAAAACAATCTGTATTGTTATTTCAGAGAGGCTAAATGTTGTCTGCCAGTCATATTTAACCCTGAAGTGAGTGCAAATGCTATAAGTGTTTGTATAAAGACAAACTAAATATAAGTTACTGCACTTGTATAGTTAAGAAATACACAAACTGATATACAGCAAATAGAAATGAGCAACACTGAGAATAACTAGGTATGTTTTTCATTGATTCATTGTGTGTGTGTGTGTGTGTGTGTGTCTTTTCCTCCAATGCATCGTCCTTAATTAGTTAGTGGCCGGCTCACAGCCCAGGACGGAATGTGAGATATTTAATAAGAACCCAACAATGGAATGGCGCTTGTGGCAGGCAGCCGGCCAGGAGGCCAAATTATTAAACTGGCTTCGTGAACTTGATTATGTAAATGAACTTGGAGTGTTCTTGTGTGTGTGCGAGAGAGACGGGTTAGGAGGAGAAGTGAGACAGAACAAGAGAGGCCACTGAGTAGTGTAATGCATGACATTGCATATCTGAATCCAATAAATCAAGTTTCTCTATCATTCACTTTATATAGCGCTTTTAACAATACAGATTGTAGCAAAGCACTGAACATGATCGAATAGGAGAATAGAGTGATGGTAATGCATAATGACGAGATTAAACTATTTACTCATTAAATGCAGAAACGGTCTCTGTAATCAAAAACAACGATGATCACCAGTAATAAGGTGCCCCCAACTAAGCAAACCAGAGGTGGCAGCAGGAAGGAACCAAAACCCCATCCGTGAGAGAATGGAGAAGGAAAGGGAGAAACCAGGCTTAGTTGGGGCCAGTTGTCCTCTGGCTGGACGCCCAGCTCCTAATCTCCAGTTCAATTTTAAGCACACATCAGATTGTGCAAAGGACTTATAGAGTGTGTGTGTGCATTTGGTTCCAGTGATCTGTCCACATGAGCTCATCTAGGTGTTCTGGTCTCCAATGAAGATCATTTCTTTGTGCTGATCCACCATCTGATCTGGAATACGGCGCACAAACAGAATAAGAGAGAGAGAGAGACTAATTGACTAAACATTTCTTATTATCAGTGCTAAAAACAGTTGTGCTGATTAATATTTATGTGCAAACCATGGTAGAAAGTTTGCGACCAGGCTGTTTTGGGTCACTATTGACTTCCATAGTATTATTTTTCCTACCATGGAAGGCAATGGTGACCCAAAACAGCCTGGTTACTAACTTTCTTCAAAATATCTTCCTTTGTGTTCAGCAGAATAAAGAAAACTGAATTTTCATTTTTAGCTAACCTATTCCTTTAACTGGATGCTAATGCTGTTATGCACATGTAAATAATAGAAGATGAGGGCTCTGTGGTATTTTTTGACATGTATGCTAAACAACCTACATTCTTGTAGTGTGTACTAGTATATGAAGTAGAGCAAAGCCACATATCACTTCTCAGAATCAGAGCTGCTGATTCTTTCTTTTTCTATGAACCCGATGCTCCTTATTCTCAGACAGATCATAGTCCGACAAGCAGTATGCAGGTAAACTTAATGCTTTTTTTTCTTATGGTTGTGTATTGAGGTATGCAACTGAACACCTGATTGCTGTTGAAGGTCAGGTAAATGATAAATGGTGTGTTGACACATTGGCAAAGCAACCAAAGCTCTGGAAGATCACATGACCACAGCTAGCTAGAGCGAATCAGACTCCTCCATCCGTGTCTAATGCTGAGCATCTGTTTAATCAACAGTAGTGTCAGCTCTCAGGAGACCTTACTTCAGGGCTATAAAATATTATATACACGTTTGCGATATGCATAACGTATGGATAAATGCATTCTGCGCCACAGCCATTGAGGTAATGTGGAGGAAGCTGTTGAATTACATTCAAGCTTGATCTATCCGTGCATGTGCGTGCATGTCTGATTATGTTATGTTGGTGAATTAAGCTCATTGTGCCTGTGATGCGGTTTTGTTCATTAACAATAGCCGCTGAGTATATGAACCTCTTGAGCTACCGGATTCACTGACTAGCCAAACAATGACTGTGGATGATCAGGCCGGGGCAGAGCGGAAACAGAAGTAAACACTGCAAGTATGGACTGTTCTGGCTTGCTGCCAAATCCCCAAGTTTTCATATTCTCCGGAAGAAATCTCCTGGATCTCTCTGCATGTTCATGGACATGAGTGGGAAATACCCACTGCTGGCAAATAGTCCACATGCAGAAGAATGTAGGATTATGTGTCTTCATGTCATTAATTTACCATCTTAGTAATTAATATGTGCCTTGTTGCTAATATGAACCCAATTATAACTGGTATTAATATCCGCTGGGGGGCCAATCACAAGTGGGCAGCTAAATACACGTGTAAACATGATCCAAAGTGTTCTCTTAATATCGCTTGAGCCACATTTGAAGGTAGGCTGCATGTGACTTACGTGTGGTGAAGGACCACCTACTACTCACCTGTCAATCATCTAATGTGGGAGTTATCACATTGTGAAAGAGCCCTTGTGCTCACTAAGGCTGCATTTATTTACTCAAAGCAGTTTAAAATGGGTGATTTAAAATTATATATTTTTTCTGTAGCCATTACCCCAGTCTTCAGTGTCATATGATTCTTCAGAAATCATACTAAAATGCTGATAATGCTTACGTATTGCAACATTCCTGCCTCGTTGCCTGTTTTTAAATCAATTTGGATCTCCTGTGGGTTTTACAAATGCAGTGTTTGATTTTTATAGTTCAGCCAAAACACTCCAAAAAAGGGTGAGTTATTTCAGTCTGGATGCTTCCATTGAAGGAATGGAGCAGCTGGCTAGGTTTAGGAGCAAAGTCGAGTCTCCACATTGAACTTGCATACATATACACACCACTTTCCATTATCCTACCTTCGGAGTGACCCTCCAACCTAGTGAGTATAAACACCAACTTTTAATTGGATAGAAGACAAGAGTCCTGGAGTTTGAGAGACAGGGCTGTGAAGACAGTCTTCCTGTTTAAGCGCAATGATTAATGTGCAGAAAAGACACTGTGCAACACCTAGACCGTTTGGAGGGCTATCTGAGGGCTTAATAGAACAAAGAGAGGGATGAAGAGGTCAATCAAAAGTCAGTGAAAGGGATTGTGGGAAGTGGAACTTGGGAGAAAGAGAAATGAATCGAGATTGTGGCTAGAACAGAAATAGGAAGGTAATAAAAGAGATGGGGAATAAAAAAAAACAGTAGCGGTACTTTTGGAAGTCCCCAGAGAATCCCAGTCAATTCTTGTTTCGGTGAGAGAGGGCTTCTGCCTCTGGGGGATTTGATTGACAGTTCCAGAAAAGTGTCCACATATCTTTATCATGCCTGCAGACAGAGTTCAAGAATATATTTCCTTTTATGACATCACATTACACCCCATGATCTGATTGGATATTTATAGATTCTGTAACTGTTCTCATGGCTTCTCACAGCCAGGCACAAACTTTGATGAACTGCATGCTCAAAGGTTTCACATTTATGAATTATTTTAATTTTAATTTATTTTTTAATTAAATTTTTAATTTTTTAATTTTATTTTTAAATTTAATTTTTAATTTAATTTTGATTAAATTTTTAATTTAATTTTTTAATTCTTATTTATTTATTTATTTTTAAGTTTCTTTCTCGTATATAATCCCAGGGGGAAGAAATGTAACAAAATACAAATAGGAAAAAAAAAAATGAAATAAATTTAAAAACAACAACTTTTGAGATTCACAAGTTTAAATGGTTAGCCTCATTTAACCTTGCATCTAATTTGACACTTAAGATAAAGCCATTATGGCTGATCTTTATTAGCTGGCTTTATTGTCCCGTAACCCAAGATGCACCGATTCAGTGACCTGACAAAAAGCCCCAAGTGAATGCAAACCACACACGCCCAATAAAAAGTGGTTAAGAGTAAATCTCCTTTATACACAGCCAGTTCACACTCTCAATGTCCAATGGTCTTGCATTTGAGCTCATTAAGTTTCTTTGAGCCAATTGGAAATCAATGGAGCCAGCCATTGCGGACGAACTTTTCTTTTAAGTCCAATTTATGTCCTCCTCTATCAGTTTCACAAACGTCTCTCTAGACGGTTTTGTTTTATAATGGAGTGAAATGAGTGCGCTCAGGTGCAGTAACAGAATGAACAAAGAGTTCCCTTCTGGAGTTGAACCGCACATGTACGTTCGCTCACTCACTCGCTCTCATTAGCTCTCTGTGGCGCTTTTGTCTTTTAATCAATGCAGAGAACATAACTACAATTAGCAGCTTTCCCATATCGATCCCAGCTGAATTAACTAGAGAGAGGGAAGGATTGCATTCCTCTTGGGTGTTCTCCATCATGTGCGTGTGTGGAATTTAATTGTGGTTGTGTGTATATGCTGTTTCTCAAGTAAACGTCATACTGTAGTGTCAGCTTATGAGTGTGTGTTGTCATCGGTGCAGCGCACACTTCATCAGGGAGTCGTGGCTAAACAGTGATGAATGTGTGTATGCTCTCTGCTTTGGCTTGATTGAATGCCCTGCTCTGAAACAGGGGCACACACACACTCTCGCTCTTTATGACAGCCAAGATGGAAAACTGCAGTTTGAGATGTAATGAGGAAATTCAGGCACAAACACGAGCACTCTTGCACCCACTACACCACAGACCGTAACGACACTACTGACTTAACTACATTTTTCAACAGCGTGACAGTACCTGTGATGTTTTTGAAAGTAGTGTAACTTTTCCAGTAACAAGCTACTTTTTCTAACAAATAGGGCGGCAACACTCAATACAAATTGCGCAAGCAGCACCGCACGGACTGAGATGAGCGAATAATCAAATGCGTTCTACTAAAGTGTCTTTCAGTAGTTTGGAATATTTTATAATTATCTATCTGTAAATTATCGTTAGCACAGAGACACAATTCTGCTTTATTTCACAACCAGACATAATCAAACACGCTCTACTCATTTAAATTCTCACCCATTTTCTTCTACGCATTGTTTTTGTTTTTGAAGCAAAATAAATGTTAAAATTGTTAGTTAGCAGTATGTGCTAACTGCTATTTAGCAGTAACTATCGCCAGTAAACAAGGTGGCTTTGATGCTAGTTTATGCTAATTTGTTTTAAGCTATATAGCTACTTTTTACCTTCCAAAAGTTAGCTTGACTATATTTAAAAAATCTGTACCATTGCTAAATCATTAGCAAAAATCATTGCTCAACGATTAGAAATGTAGCATGATGCAGTACACAAACAAACCTTGCTACTAAGTAAAATGAGGTAGTGTGCACTACTAGTGTTTCTGTAGTATCTTAAAAATTCAAATAATTCTATTTAGCTAACTTTTTGAGTGCTATCAATGAAATGGTGGCTTTAGTTCAAGTTTATGCTAGCTGACATTCTGCTCTTTTAATTTAATCATAGAATATAACAATGGTATAATTCAAAAGATTTAATATAGTTAGCTTTTTTTGTTTTTGTTAATTAGCCTACCTTTTAAAAATTAGCTAGGAATTGTATTTGAACTTTTTTAGCAAGCTACATTATTTAGCTTTTTTTCAGCATTGTACAAAGCATGGCTAAATCAGATGCAGATACCGTAATGCACAAATACATGTATATAACACGCAGACACACTTAATTTGCTATCTGTACACGTATACCCGGCTCATTTGTTATCCTCATGTGTCATTGTTTTTTGTTCTTTCTAAATCTCAAGTTCATAGAAACTGAATTTTTAATAAGTTGTTTGCGCTTAGTGTTAGACACGACTGCACTGCTGTTTTTAATTAATAACCCCAGCATTCCCAACGAGGTGGAACAGAAACGACACTAACACACGCAGAGAAAAAGATAGATGTTGTCGGCGATAGAAAGCAAGTACACTTCCTGTGTGTATTAGTGGTTGTGTTGGAGGTTTTATCTGTCTGAGAAGTCACTGCATTTATCAGTCTATAATTCAGTCAGAGCGCCAGATAAATACAGAGAGAGACAGGAATGGAGATAACCAGCGCCGCGGTGGAGTGTGTGGACAGGCTGTGCTCTAAAAATTGAGCTATGATGATACAGTCAAAGCGATAAATTTGGTTTTGACATTCTCCATTTGGTGAAGATGTTTTTTTTTTCTGTGAGTTACAGCATTTAGGAACATATTGACAGACCGATCTCTTTAATTTGTGAATTGGACATTAGAGATGCACTGATATATATTTCTATGCTGAGACTAATTCTTCAGACTGACTTGTGCCGATACAGACTGTTTGACTTATGTCACCCCAAAATGAAAGCCGATAGCCAATAACTGCTTTCATCAGCCGATACTGATTAGTAGCAGATATATCGATGCATCTTTATTGCAGATGCGCCGATAGTATAATTTCCGTATGATCCTAATTATGTTTTAGCCAGTAATAGCATTTTATTTTTACAAAAGCAATGACTAATAGTTTAAATAATCTTGATTTGATATTATATGCAATAAAAGATACGATAATATTTGATGTTAAGAATCGTTTTGAAGTAAAAATGCCTGGAGTGCTCACATGGATTATGCGAGTTCGTATCCTGCCTGCAACGTGTTCCAACCTCATTATCACTCCATCCCCAGCAATTTTCACTCTCTGTGGTGTCTGTCTAAAAAAAGAATCCCTCCCAGGAAATTATTACATCTTAAACTGTGATTCCTGCGTGGAGAGTTATAGTGCTTCTATGTGTGTGTGTGTGTGCTTGAATGCTTGAATACTTGAAAGTGAGCAGGATGTGTGTGTGTCAGAATCTCTCCCAGGCCTCTTTGTCACAACCTTTTGCCCCCAGTCCTCAGGCGGTGGGGAGAATCTCTCACTCTCGCATTCTCTCTGTACTTTTCAAATGAGACTGGGCTCTCTGGGTGGTTAATTGGGGAAGTTTTGCTCAAGGCTGCCTAATAGGTGGCTTTCCGAGATCTTCCTAACACACACATTTGTTTTCTGTCATGCTGAGGACATTTCATTGACTTTTTTACTGAGCTAATGGTGTTTTTTTTTAGCCGCTAACCCTCACGAAAAGCATTTGTGTTTTCATGAAGACTTAATTTAGTATGTTTATGAGCCCGTTTTCCTCATGGGGACCACTGGTGGTGTTGATCATTTAGAATTTTAGTGTCCTTTCAGGGACATTTAGCCCTCTGGTTGTGGGCTAAAACGTGACCCACACACCTATATTGAAGAATAAGAATTAGTGTTTGATGCTCTATTGTTTCTGCAGTTTAGTGGTGTTTTGGTTCTATCATCTCACTAATGGAAGTAATAACCACCTCCTCTATTACAGGATGCAATCAATGTTTAATTAGAGAAGAACGCTATTAAAGTCTGTGCTTGTATTCCTGGGCATGCTTGAATGTGGTCATGTGAGTCTCATAGTTTGAGATGTTGATGTTTCCTGCTACTCTGTATTCATTTGTACTTCTAGTTCTAATGCAGACCATACAAACATGAAATCCGACAGAGGAGGTTATTCCATAAAATTCAAGCCATGGAGTCTGTCCTGTTCTCTGTAATCAAGTCCTCCTACTCAAAACCTCGGCCCAATCAAATCAGTCCTGACTTCTGCTTTTTCCAAACCTGGAAGGAGAACATTTGCTTGTCATTTGATATGGTTTGCATTTAAACTGAAAGTCTCAAACCCACAAGCTCCGCTGCTTATGTGATTGTACATACAGTATGCGCACGCCCACTTTCTTCAACTTTTCTTAATAAAGGGAACTGAAACTCTGCTAATATGTATATGATTCAGTATCTAAATTATCTGTTTTTTCATTTCCATTTATTACAAGTGACCCTAGACCACAAAAATGGTTTGTAATGGTCATTATTGTTTTAAAGCTAAATTCGCTTTAGAATTGAACAATATTTGGCAGAGATTCAAATATTTGAAAATCTGAAAAATATGCAAACATTTTGTCCAAATAAAGTCCTTAGCAATGCATATTGCTAATCAAATCTTTACTGAATATCCTAATGATTTTTTGCATGAAAGAGGAATCCGTGCAATGAGCTGTTGTCCATTCCTATAAACATACCTGTGCTACTTAGTGGTTTTGTGATCCAGGTTCACATAATTATTCAAAATGTCTCTCCTTTTTATATACATGTTGAAAAGTCTGAAAAGATATTCTTTATAAAAGTAAAACTGCTCATTTAAACATGCCAGCATGTCCAGCAATAGCTCCTCCTTTTTTCTTTGCGTAAACATTTGGCCAGTGTTATGAAAGCATCAGATGCTTGTGGTATTCGGCGATCAAAATGTACTGGACAGCTGGCCAATCAAAGTGCACCTCGCTTTTTTAGAACGATGAGCTTTGTACAAATTGACCCGTTTCAGGAGGCGGGGCTTAGAGGAGAAACAAAAGTGTACAGTATGTGGAAAATAACACGTTGCATTACACCAAATAAGGTTCTTTTTAGCAACCCCTTCAACTTTGCATCATAAAAGCAGTTTTCTCAATGGATTCAGAATCATTGAAGAGAGAATAACTGTTGTCAGACTTTACAATCTTGTTTTTTTTTCAGATTAAATATGGCATCTGCTCTGATTTCAAACATAATCCTTAAGATTTCAGCGTCCCTCACTCCTTTGTTCAAGCTGACGTTGCCCTCTGAGGTCTTTTTACTCACTCTAATAGCAGAAACGTCAAAGCTGGTCTGAGATCAGTGTTAAAGGGCAGCATCTTGCTACAGCAGGCTGTCAGGCTTGTTGTTTTGGCCTGAGGGAAACATGATCAGCGCTTTGCTCAGTCGGCATCGACTGCTCTAAAATTTTGAAGCTGACAGCTCGTTTTCACCAGCGTTTACACACGTGTGGCTAGTTAAGCGTGGGACTTGAGCATTTTTGTAAGAAGAAAAGCTGCAAGTGTTGCCATAGCACCTCTTCCTGATGCAAGCTCTGGGTAGCTGCTTTTTTTCATGCGTATCCAGGTCTTATTTTTGATGCTAATTCTCAAAAGGGCAATAATTTCATCACTCCTCTCACTACAGTGTTAATACATGTGGCTTTTTATGCATGATTCATCAGTGAACGGTATTCCAAAAAACAAAAAACTGTTTTCATAATTTAGTCAGCCAATCCAAAATAATCTGTCTTTGTTGAACATATACAAAGGAAAAAAATCATCACAGTATAGTAAAATGGGTTATGAATGCAGTTTCATGATGACTTCAAAGGAATGGTTCACCCAAAAAAGAAAATTGCCATTATTTATGCTCCCTCATGTTGTTCCAAACCGGTATGACTTCTGTGAAACACAAAAGGAGAAACACTCTTTATTGCATGTGAATGTTAAAACCCACCCTGTAAAATGATCATATCTTATCCATATTAGTGCACTACATCCCAAGTCTTCTGAAACTAAAAACACATTCTTCAAAGAACTGGTTTGAATGTTTGAAGTTCTTGATTATGAGTAAATAACTTACACTTTAGATTGTTTTAAGGTTTTTTTTTTTTTTTTTAGCAAGAATGCATTAAATTCTTCAGAGGTGCCATTTATAATTGTACAGAAGATTTCTGCCTAGCTGTTTTTTTTAAACTACATAAAAAATCCTTAAAAGAAAAGTATCACGATTTCAACACAACTATAAAATAAATCAGCAGCTTTCTTTAACGTAATAAAAAGTTTTTTTTTTTGTGTCGAATAATTTTTGTATGATCATGTGACACAAAGGCAGAAATAATTGCTGCAGAGAATTCAGCATTGCTATTAAATTAATAAATCATAATCATGTTTTGATTATTTAAAAATCTAAAAATATTTCACAATATTTTAAGTGAGTTAATATATAATTAATATAATATAACATGATATATTATAATAATAATAATTTATTTATTTATTTATTTTTGCTGCTTATCCAGAAATGTTGTATGACTTCTGTGTTGCTTTTGCTCTCTTTCATGCCTCAGTCACATTCTTTTAAATTCCTTGGAATTTCTCCTCCTTCCGTGATAGAAACTGAATCAAACCAGTTTGGAACAATATGCGGGCGAAGATACTTCCTTTTGAAGTATTCTCTCTCGATTACAGTGCTGCTGGGGAAAGAAGAGTTTCAGTCAGGCCTATAACGTTGTGCACAAAACGCATTTCAGTGTATCTGGTGTGCAGTGCTACTGTGTTCATTTCCTAAAAATGCAGTGGCATTCCAGTGTAGCTTCAATTCTCAATTCAGGATCTCTATGTAGGTCAGGTAGTCAATAAGCTAGCTAATTTTGCATGGCTTCTTAACACTTTGTTTGCCAGTTTTGATTCTTTGGTGTGGTTTTTAAATTTTCAGAAGCAGCAGGTAAGCAGACTTGATCAGTTGCGCGTGCTTCCTGCAGTCTGTTTACCAGAGATTTAATAAAGTGTAATGGAGTGTAAGATTTAAGAAATGTGCTTTCCAAAACGTTTCAATTCTTGTCTCTGCCGAGCAAACGAGCTGTTAATGGAGGAAGCTTTGATTTCTGCACCTAAATCCTGCAGTTCTGTTGTTTTAAAGTGTGTGCGCGTGTGTGAGAGAGATATCTGTGTGAGGTGTATTGTTACAGTCTAATCCGAGGCATGGAAGTTTGATTAGCCTCCTGTGCACAGATGGGCTCTTCAGTGTGATTACAATGCTTTTCATTAGATTTCATCACATCTCTTCTTTTTCTCCTTCCTTTCACATACACCACCTCCCCTCATCCTTATCTTTCTCACACCCCCCCCTCCCCGATTAATCACGGGAGAATGACGGGAGGTAGATGTGACTGAAGTAAAGAGGTAATTGCGTCGCAGGTGTGTTGATATGGGAACTGTTATAGATGCTTTGACGTTGTCTTAACCGGTAGATTGTCAGAAACTCAAGACTCTCACGACTTTCATCACTAGCCGTCTGATTAAGATTATTTAGCAATCACTCCACTCTGAGTTTTCTGGATCACTCAATAGCATTTACTTCTGTAAAATCTCTTTCTTGGATAGTTTTTTTTCTTTGGAACACGAAAGAGGATACTTAGAGGATTTTTTTTTGTATTGTAATTTATTTTATTAAATTACTTTTAAATTGACATTTAGATATAATTAATTTAATGAGTTTTAATAAAAATGTTGTCATTTAACCAGTTTTTCTTTTTGTTTTATCTAATTTTATATTTAATTTATGTAATATGTATAAATAAAAAATAAATATATAATTTTTCATACATTTATATATTTATAATTTATTTATTAAATACATATTTATTTTATTTAATTACATTTTGTTTTGTGTTTTCTGGTTCAGTCAGCAGCATTTTCTATTGTTAAGTCTCTTAAAAGAATACTTAGCTGAAGGTTTGTCTACAATATAAGAGTCAACAGGGTCCTAATCATCCCTTTAACTTTATCAGTATGGACGAATACCACTTTCAGACATTGTCTTGAATTTCTGTTCGCATGCAATTTACTTTTGAGCTGTGAACATGTAATGCTCATATTTGGAGTGATCTTAGTATGAGAGTGACAAAACATTTCTCCTGGCTCCAGGCAAAGTCTTGCAACTTCGCTCTGCTTCAGCTGTGTACCGCTCGTGCTCTGATCTAATCAACAAATGGACGAGTGCACAGACAAATACACCTTCAAAAACAGCTGCTCACTCGAATAGTTTAAAGGCCAGGGTTGTGAGGAGTTCCTACCAGCATCGAAAAAGGTTTTCTTCTATCGTGTCGCGTGTCTCTATAGATACTAGAAACACTGGCAGTCTATTTTCTATTGTATTTTATGTTATTACAAACGTAACCAAAAACGGCAGAACTATTTATGCTTCAATACCATTGCCAAATAGAATTCAGATGTCTGTTTGTAAAGGAGCATTAGAGCATGTGTAAAAGCCTTGACTGACAGGAAATACATAACAGCGCTATTCACATTCCCCCGTGCACGAAACAATGAAAGAAAAGATCTTAATCTAATAGGAAAGCTTCAGATTTCTTGATCCGTTTTGTTACCACAAAAAAATTATTCATCACAAATATCATTTCCGTTGAGGCTCGTGAGGGGTTCTTCATGGTGGTTGCCAGTCAATATCGATATTGTGTTTCTTGGCGGGTGTCGTGCCGCTTTTTCTCAGTCTCGCTCTGCAAGCTGCATTATAGACCCGTGGTTGTAACGTTTGCGCTCTGCGAGCCAATCGCTCTGGTCCATAAATGTCACTGATTAAAACTGCTGTTGGAATTGTTGCATGGATCACTTGGTGCATAATGACTCTAATCAGCTTGTTCAGTTCATTAGGAGCTGGAAACATAATAGTTACAAATCTGGGCCATCGGTAGGAGTTTCAGCGGTTCAGATACACTGGCCAAGTGAAAACAAATATTTCTTTTAATTCCATTTTTGTATTTTATTTTATTTTTTCTTTTACTTTTTTTTTTTTACTTGAAACTTTACTTTAAATGTATTTTTTTAATTACTTTATGTAATTGCTTTACTTATTTTTATACTGTACATTACTTTAGCATTTTCCACTGTAATGTTAAACATATGTAAAATATAGGCTATTACAAATACGTGACCCCAAAAACTTGCTCTTAAAATAATTTTGTCGTCATTTACACACTTTTTGAGTTTTGATCTTACTCTGAATTGAATGTTAAAATATTCCAATTATGATAAATAGATGGGTCATCTTTCAACACTCAGCATAACCAGTGTAGTCTGATTCAAAAATAGATGACTGTTATGAGTAGTTATTTTTAGGAAATCACTCTTAAAACATTTGAGGTAATTTACCAAGTAATTTGACTCATCATCGATGTCATCGAAAAGTTATTTTTCTCTTTAAATGTTTTTTTCTCAGATATTTACTCCTTAAAAATATTAAAAAATGATTAGAATCATTAATAAATCCTATAATTCCCATAGATATTCCCTTAAGATTTGTTAAATTACATTTTTATATATTTCAGTCTAATTTGAATGTGAAACTATTAGAAAAATGGTAAATGGACAGCTCATCATTCTACTAAGTGCAACAACATGCATACAGCGCAACCAGTGTAGTCTGATTCAAAAACAGATGACTCTTATTAGTGGTTATTTTTATTGAATCACTCATGAATCAATCGGAACAGTATTAGGCAATCACCAAAATGTTAGTTACTTTTAGTATCGTTTGTTTCAAACATGTCCTCCTCAGATTCCTTTTTATTAACTCCTATTCGTGTTTGATAACAAATAAGTTTTACTGGCAGAGCTGACCCAAGAATTGCTGCAAAGCTCTGTAATCTGTTTAGTTTATATTGTGTTCAGGTCCTCAGAGGAAGCCTAAGGTGTCTCAGTCCATGCCTTTTCATAGTCCTTACTGTCGATTGTTATTGAGTTGAATGTTGTGCTGTAAACAAGGTCAGCAAGGCTGCATTTGGATGCACAGGATGGAGTTGTCATTCATATACCTAGATCTTATGCTTAAGAATGTGGTCAGAAAGCAAGAGACTGAATGTTAAACACAGGAAGATGGCGAGCTGTGTAAAAGAAAGTGAGGTCAGATGCTTGACCTTTTGTATATTGTGCTGTTCGAATAGAGCCTTGAGGTCATTGAGCTGAATGGGGATATTAAATTATGAAAATGATCTGATTATAGACTTCAGCTCTGCCCTCTTGTCTTTTTCACACTAATAAAAATGCTAACTTCTGGCGCGTCCCGTCCCGAGAGTGTCCTTAGCACAGTGGGTAGTGCTGATCTCAGCTGTCCTACAAATACATGTTTATAGCATTATGTTTACAGGACCGAAATTTTTTATAAAGTCAAAAATTTGACAACCCTTTAAAGGTGGTTTGTCTTATTTCATGATACTTTCCTCTCTTGAAACCAACAAACGTTTATGGAAGGCTTTTATTTTCGACATGTTTGATGACTTTTATGCAGTAAAATCAGTTTTTATGACATAGATCAAGGCAGGATATTGACTTGGCAAACCAGTTTTAGGTCGGCGAAATACAGGGCATCTTGTAGCCCGGACGAGCTGCTTTTCACGCTCTGAGATGGCGGAAAATTGCTTCCAGTTATTCCACACCCCTTTCCCTCTCATCTGTTGTTTTGTGTGACATTATCTGAGGAAGCTGTTGTGTAATTACCAAGTTTGCAGCTAACACAACATCTGTCACATTTGCTTAGTAAATTAGCTTTTCTCCTTTTTGACACAGAACATGCCTATTATTAGCATAAAATTTATGGAAGAATTTTCATTTACAGGTTTTTAAAAAATTTATTATTATTATTTTTTGTTTTATTTACTTTTTTATATTTTATTATTTACTTATTTTTTATTTTAATTTAAGTTTAATTTTAATTTATTTTATCTAAAAATATAATTAAATTTTTTATTTTATTTTGTTTGTTAAAACTAGATTAATGGCGACGATTCAGTCACAAGGCGTTCGGGTCTCCAGGGTTCAGGAGGAGCTCTTTTTACAAGCCAGCTAGTTAGTCCTACAGCTGCAGTACTTCATCGAGATTTGACCGACAGGCATAGATACTAGCGGAAGAAATAGAGACAATATTAATACCAGATGCACAATAGTTACACCTCCACATCCGCATGCAGCTGTCTTTTTCAGAATGTGTCATTTGGGACTGTTTAATGCACACCTACGTACAGTCTTGCACAACTACGGCCTGTCCTGTGCATTAGAGCGCTCGCACACATTTACAATAGCTAACGCTCACTTTCAGAAACAAATTGCTCTCCGCCTATGTACACCTGGCTGTCAGGTGGAATGTCAGACGAAGACATTTGTATTCATTTAGGCAATGAGAAAAGCTCTATTATGAGTGAGGTGAATGAGGGAGGCAGCGTTTGACAGCTCGGGGTAATGACTACCCTCAGCCCTCTTTTCTAGCGACAGCACTGTAGACAGGTTCATTACATTACCCCATGTCTCAAATCATCGTCTGATCTGCCACAATGTAATAAAGATGAATATCTCCCCATTTCAATTTTGCCTCATAATAAATTGTACATAGATAGAGCTGTAGGCTGCGATGGCAGCTGTTTTTGCTTTTCTTTAGAGTCTTTTTTGCCTCTTTTAGATCCAACAAAGGCACTGGGCTGTCAAGAGTGTTGGTTTTGAGGTATGACTATTTAAGTGGTTGTGTTTCTGCATTGAAGGCAATGAATGAGCGGTGATATGAATAGATCGACTTGTTTGAACAACTACATTTTGAAATGCAAACCAAATGATGCATGTAGGAACCGGACGCTTTAGTTTGGGAACTAAAGACCGGTTGTTATTCTTGGTGATTAAATTTTTGCTCTTGAGGAAGGAGTGTGTGTGCGAGGGCGAGACATTTGAATGAGTTCACTCCCTGTTGCTGCCTTCAAACATGTTCCTAGCCAAAAAAGTGCTCCATTTGATGTTTATAAATGTGGTACTATCTCAGATATCTGGGAAGTCTTTTTTTAGTGGAAAACACTGTTAAATTTGACCTTTGCACTCCCTGCGGTCCTTGTCTTTCTGCTGTTGACGAGTCGGACATGGCCTGTCAAATCTCTGCTTTTTTAAGTTCTCAGATTTTATAGGAATGTTCTGCAGGAGCTAAGCTTTGCTGTTGCAAAAATTATTTCAGCTATTAGTTTAAAAAATGAATAGTTGCTTTTGCAGTTAAGCGCTGGTGCAAGGAAATGTGCTGAAATAAATGGTAAATGCACGTTGGAGTGAAAAAAAGAAAACAAATGTGGTCAGTTCAGGCTCATCCAACCCCTAATGGCTGATGTCGATGTGTTGGAGAAATCAGGATGGGAGATGCTTTAACTTGAAGTGTTCAGGCTGAATAGACCCGTCTCCTCACCCCTCCTCCCCTTGGCACCAAGACCCCAAACAGACCACATAGGAATCTCAAACATCCTGAATACAACCAGATGTGTAACCTCAACCCCCAACCCTCCTCTTCCTTCTTTCCTTCCTCTGAAGTCAGTCTGTTTCTCTTATCTGTGGCCTGAACTTACAATTCTGGGCCTCTTATAACAACAAACCATAGTAGTAGTAGTAATGCTTGCAGGTCACCGGCGCTTTAAGGCATTGCAGTGCATTGAGATTTGTTGTGACCTCTGATCATACTCTTTGGACTTTTTGAATCTTTGCAGTAATCAGTATGACTACTGCCCTCTATCTTTTTTGCCCTTTCTTTATCTTTTCACTCTTTTAGATTCAAAGCACATTTCATTGATCTTTGACCGATGAGCAGACCCGGCAAGAATCTATAGACATTGCTTTTTGCATTTTATGTGCTTTTTAGGTGTAAAGCTGTAAAATGATGCTGAATAGATATAATAAATTGTGTTAAATGGAGGTTAAATACTACATTCTTTTTGGTAGGCTAAGACAATCAACTGTAGTCTTTAAAATTACATTACTGGTAATTACAGAATTGTATTAAATCCATTAAAGCCAAAAATATTTAGCCAAAATAGTCTTGGAGGCGCAAAAACAGCGATGTTTCATTATTCCTTTTTTAATTATGTTTTGACTATATCAGTGCAATTCATGCATATAATGTAAATAAGCTGTAACATGTAATTGTAAACAGTGTGACTACAAATAATGCTAGAATAGTAATATTTATTGGCTGAAATGAAGTGAATCGTTGCTAAAGAACATTACTGCCATAGACTTATGACTGGTTTATTTATGACTTGAAGAAACATCACCCTGAATGACATAAAAATTTTAGTTTCAGCCTAATTGAATTACCATATTTTAGGGTTTGTTAGAAACACATAATTTTGGTGCGTTACTACCATTTGTAAATGATTATTGTGTAAATGATTATTAATTTTTTTTGGAAGTACCTTGGTAGGGCTGGGCAAATCTGAATGAAACAAATTAAAGGACATGATACCAAGCAAAACAAATGAAAACAAATGAAACTAGGTGAAACCGAACAAAAACTGACTAAACGAAATAAAACAAGCCTGCATGAAATCAACAAAACCAGGCAAAACCAAAAATTCTAATTAATTTTTTTTTGTCCAAATGAAAGCAAAGGAATGCAGGTCAAACCAAACAAAGGCAAACAGAACCAAACGAAAAGAGACTAAATCAAATATAACTGAAAAACAAAACAAGATGAAACCAAACAAGAATAAAATAAAACTAAACTAAACTAATTAAATAAAGACAAGTCAAACGCAAAAGCAAACTAAGTAATCAAAAACAAAGCAGATTAAATCAGGTGAAACCAAATGAGAGCTAACAAAACTTAACAGAACCAAATAAAACCAACTGAAACCAAGCAAAACTGAATAAACTGTTTGAATCTGAAAGAAACAAAAGCAACCAAAACCTACCGAAACCAACAAAAGTAAATGATACCAAACTAAAGAGTCTGAACCTGAGGGTTTAAAGCTGGCGTAATACCCTTTTTATAACCTTTTAAACATTTTCTTCTTTTTCTTTGCTGTTTTTATTTATTATATATATTCTTTTCATCAGCCCACCTAGGTCTTTGTCCATTTTCTCATTTATTTTTCTCTCCCTCTAAAACGTCCACTCTCTGTATGGTGTGTGTGTGTCTTATCTCGGGTTAGTTTTCTGTAATTTGTGGGGTTTTGTAGGAGCCATGTGGTCATTGCTCTCTCTCTGGCAGAGTCCTCTCTCACTCCTCACTGGGCCATGAGGCATTATGCTGCGGATCATTTCTGCACTTCCTGTCCTCTCAGGCATGACAGGCTTTTTCCTCTGAACATCCAGCTCACCAAAACCTTGACCTATTGATTTTAAAACATCTCAAAAAGGTCTCACACAAACTTAACTCGGTTGCAGGAGAGAATTCTGGGAAGGAGAAGGGCAGATTCGGGTTGCTGCTGTTGATTTGATGTCAGAATCTGACCTACCTCCCAAGCTGTCGGACACAGACCTGCTCATTTAACAGAGATCATCTGGTGATTTAAAAAAAATAAAAAAAATAAATAAAAAATAGTTGAATAGAACAAAGGGGTAAATAGGAAAATGTAATTTCAACTTGGAAATGTGCAGGTTTACAAATTTTAGCATAATGTAAATTAAAAGGTTAAATTAATAAAAAATTCATTTATATATTATAATACAACAACTGTAATTAGTTGTTGTGTTGTAATATATTTTAATGTATTATTTTATTAATTAAATCATATTATTTTAGCTTTACAATGTGAGTGAAGATTTGATAAACTATTTTAATTTATAATTTATATTTACATTTTGTTTTAAATATTTCTGTATAATAGAATTGAATAAATTTCCATAAAATGAAAATTAAATATAATGAACATAATTATATTATAATCAGTCTATTATAAAAAAAAACAAGCATTATGATATAAAATAAAGGAATAGACTACAGTTTTGTTATGAAATTAATTTGCTGACATCATATTGTTTGTTTTTACATTATATTATATGAAAATAGAAGTATTTTCACTAGTGCTCTCAGATGTTGGTCTCAGACCCCACTGTATATTGGCTCCCAGAAGTAAGTCTGCGTCATTGTCATATTCCTCAACATTTCCAGTATGTCTGTTATGGAGCTCTGTTGCGCTTTCTCTCTCTATTTCCCTCAAGTTCTTTCATGTTTGGAACATGAAAGTGAAGTAAAAATTAATTGGGTTAGGGGCTGACCGCCGTGGCCGGTGTTGCGTGACAGGGCTGACTGACTGTCGTCGTACCAAGGCAATCTCCAACACCCTTTAAAATATGCAAATGCATCTCATTTCATTGGTTTCCCAATGTTATGTTTATATTTAATGCCTTAACTTCTTATTCAGATTGCTAAATTGTATAGTAAATATCAATATACTTTTTTGTTTTTTTTTATTCAGGGGGCTAACAAAACTGGAAAGATTTCTAATTTAAACCCCCAAGACCTCTTTGAACTCTTGTTTTAGATCTGAACTGTTTTTCTTGTAGTTAAGACCCACGTGAAGCTGAACTTTCCTTTCAATCATCTCTCTCTTTCTCTGTGACAAGGCATGTGTGAACATTTCCGTGTGTTAGTGACTCTGCTTGGCTAGAGCCTCTGTCATGTCCAGCAGAGCGTAATGGCATTAAGACTTATTGGTTACCATGGTTATTAAAAGAGCTTGTAAATGTGGGAGTATTTGTAATACAAATGTTTGTGCTTGTAATGTACGGTTTACACCTCTTCATTCACCCCCACCCACCCATTCACATTGACATTAGCCTCTTGTATAATTAGGCAAAAAGTTGCTTAAAAAGGTCATTATACAAGTTCATAATAAGGTGCTTTACTTGATTTTAAATGTCCTTTTGTGTGGGATTTCTCTCAAAAACTAGTTAGCTGCCTACTTAGACAGCATTTTAGGATACTAATGACACAAAAACTCATGCTTTATACGATTTTTTAACAATTAAGAGACATGTACCCCTGGCACATTAGAAAATCTCAGTGTGTTAGCTGTTGTTAGCTTAGCAAAATGCTAACAGTAAACAAATGGTATCAACTGTGAAATGAATCTCTTGTGCACTTTTTAAAAGGCATGTTTGAGTTTATGTAGCAGGCAGAGTTGTTGTCAATGTCAAGTGTTTGAAATCAGTCAAGTATGAGGAACATTTCATTTAGCGTGCTGCTGTACAATGTTGTAGCCTGTGTATGCAGTAAACAGCGAGGTGGCTCATTAGTTTGTACTTACCCAGCAAGAAAAGTGTGGTCTAATTAAAATGCCCATCTAAGAGTCAAATTCGTCCTTGCACTTTTCTAAAGTTTCAGTAATTATAATTATGCCTGTAATCAAGAGACACAGCCTTCCCCTTCAGGAAACAAGCAGTTACACCCTTCATTAGAAAAGAGTGTAGTCAAAAACATCTATGACTAAACAATATTCATGGAAATCTTGAGGGCATTTTAGATGGTATTTCCCGTCTCTCTTTTGTGTACAGTCATTTTACACAAAGACAAAGGATGCATGGAACATGTTAGCACAAGTATGCCGCTAATGCTTTAGTTTTGTGCTATTGAGTGTCTAACAGTTGTAATTCTGTTGCAGTTTAGTTTCAAAGTATACCCTGCTGAAAAAAACAGCATATGCTGGTTAGGTATGTTTTGATGCTGGTTTATGCTGGTCACATGCTGGCAAAGGACCAGTATAAACCAGCAAAGGACCAGCATAAACCACAAAAATGACCAGTTTAAACCAGAATTAACCAACAAAGAACCAGCATCAAAACATACCTAATCAGCGTATTTTTTCCAGCAGGGATAAAAAACAAAACTGACATTAATTTTAATTTATTAAAATTCACAAATCGCTCACTGCTCATTGTGCATTGATACAAACATTTTACATACCTCCACCATCCCAAAGCGGGCTTTTTTTATTCGAGGACATCATTTGAAATGATTTTAGATCAACTTCCCAATTTATTCCGCACCAAATTCTAGGTACGCGGCGAGTGCTGCACTCCAGGCAGGAAACGAAGACAAGGATCATTTCCTTTCTGTCATAAAGAATACTGCACAAGGGGAGAACATGAGGAGCCACATTTTATTTCCGCGAGTGTCTGCTGAACTCATTTAAGGCCCCAGGCTGTTGGATTGTTTTCTGTCAGGTACCACATCTCTTCACTGTGCCTCACTCAACTCAAATGTATTACATACCTTTCTCCCTTGGGACAGGAAATATGACCAGGTAAGGATCCTTTTTAAAGGCTGTGGCTTCCAATTCCTTCAGTGTCTGGCCTAAAATAGGGTTAGGTCGAGCGTTATTATGCTTCAGTCTGGACCAATAAACCCCCAAAAAAGTCTCTAAGGAGCATCAGACTTAGTTCTGCCATCAGTGCTTTGAAAATCCAGGTCAGTTAATACTCGGAGCAGAGGGCTTGCCTTTCCTGGAAGCCTCTGTTCAGTTGCCTGAGGCTTTTCCTCCAGCTAGAGTTATTCAAGTATCTAGTACATGGTCCATGGAATACTCTGAGAGATTCCAAGAGAGAGAATATACTGAGAGAATGTGGATCAGTAGCTTGTCTTTACGGTATGTGGGTGCAAATGGGAAGACTTGTTGCTTTATTATTTAAAAAAATAATATGTAATAATATGTATATTTTTATATATATATATTTTTTTGAACATTAGACATTGGCTGCTTATCCTTTTATTGAATTCAACATCATGCAACAAGTGCAATCTGATTAAAGAAAAAAGAGACTGAGCCATTATTTTTCATGAATTTTTTCTGAATCATTCAAGAACCATAGTGGTTACTGAATTCATCTGACTTTTTGTTTCTTTTTTCTTTTCTTTTATGTTTCTTTTATCTCTTATTTTTATTTTTTTTGTAACTTTTCTTTTATTTACAATTTATTTTAAATTAAATTGTATTGTAAATTACATTTTATTTATTTATAAATTAATATTTATTTTATTTTTGCTTAATTGTAAATTTTTCTTCTTTTTCTTATATTTTAAAATACTAATTATGCAAATAAAATTACTCAATAAAATCCCATTGCTTTTTTTTGTTAGCTGTGGGTTTATGACACTGCTGAAATGCTTGCGGTTCATCACACCCATTAAAGCTGTGAGTGCTAAGGTTGAGATCTGAGTATTGTTACTTAATATTAATATTGTGTTAAATATGTCGCAAATATTAAAACTTATGGCATTAAAATGGCTTTTTTTGTGATTTTATAAAAATATTTTAGTGTTAATTGATCATATATTACCTGCTAGGGATAAAGTGTTGTATGTGAGATCTTTCTTTATATTGCTATAGTTGAGTTCTGCCACGTTGCATCTCAGGTAAAGCTGCTAATGATTACCAGTTTCTATATTTAAGGTGGATTATTCTGCATTTGCTTTGTTCTGTTTGTCAACTGAAAAAGGCGGATGAGGGTGTTCTCTGCAAATATCAAAGATTTATAGTGCTTCAGAATAAACAGAGACTTTCTGCCTGTTCTGTGTAAATGATCATGATGATGAAGGCTTGTTTCTGCACCACAGGAAAGCTCAGAGGGCATTACCACTGCAGACATGATCATTCACCAAACATGGTCTAAAATAGAGCTGGCGAGAAAATGGTACCACCTGTAAACCTTATTTTTTTGCGGCAGATGGAAGAGAACATAGTTTGTGGGAAAAGTGTAGCGAGCCCTTCTGCTGCGTATTGGCCATCTGTGTATGTGTGTTTCTAGAGCATATGGCCTAACGCAGTAGACATTTCTGGAAAGTCATGCAGAGATCTGGTAAAACGACAGAGTGGTTTTGTAAGACGTTAAAAGTTTAATGTGAAATCCATTACAAGCCGTGGTATTTTAGTTCATATGGCTGTTTCGAATATTTACTCAGTAAATGAAAAGGTCAGAGTTTGTATAACTTGATGTCAATTTTTATTTTTTTTGTCCTGGCAGCCCATTTCATAGTTAAAACTAAACAGCCCACAAAAATGACAGAAATGCTCTCATGGCCAACTTAACTTGTTTACATAGTCTACTCGGATATAGATCAGATTTTTTTCAAGCAAAATTACTAGGTCAAGGGTCTCAAGGGCTGGAATGCATTACGATTTTTTTTCTCCAGGCCTTTTTTGATGTTTCAGATGAGTTTAGATGGCCAAGTAAACTGTCTAGTCAGAGTTTTGATCAAAAACTGATCTGCAAACAGCATTTCAAAGTCTTAACAGCCCGAGGGAGGTTCATGTTAGCATATGATATGATTAAATATTATTTGATGCCTCTGTAAAAACGACATTGCAGATCGCGTTTATTTCACTTAACTGTTTCATTGAATGCTGACAGAAATATGTTTCTGTCAGGAATTATTTTAAGCAGTGGAAATAGAAATGAGAACAGACTAATGCTAACAGGCTGTTTTTTTACCCCAGTCCAGAAATAACTGATTGACAAGAAAAAGAAACATGTCTGTTCTGTCAGTGTACAAATAAACACGCTTGAAAGCTACTTCCGAATGCCAGTTTGTTTAAGCAGGTAGTCTAAACATACCTACTCTCAAATTTCGCTCAATCAGTCCCACAAATGATTCTTTTCCAGCTCATTTCAAAGATAAATTGAGTACCTGCTGATGGAATAGACTTTTTACGAGTTGTTGGGTTTCCTTCTACTCTGCATACCTGTCAAGCAAGACAGAACGTGTGTGTTGGATCCCGATCAGGATCTCGAAATGAAAATCTCCAATGAAAATAAAATACAGGAAATGAAAACACATCTGCTTCAAATTCCTACATCTACCAGGCTTAACGGATCAGTTCACCCCCCAAAAATGAAAATGTAGTCATTTTTCACCTTTGTGCTGTTCCAAACCCATGTTTTTTTCAGTGGAATGCAAAAGGAGATGTTTTGAAGAATGTTCAAGTATAGTGATTTTTTTTATTTTTTTCACACAATGTCGGTTTTTGTGGACTGATAACCTTCGGAATGGGACTAATAAATACCATAAATATTATTTATGGATACAGATATGGTTGGGCAATATACAGACTCGATTTAACTGGTAGATATTTGTCAATCTAAGGATTTTGAACTTTTGTTTCTATCATGGCTTCTCGCTTTTGTGGCGTTGCTGTACTTCATGGTAAGGAAAACCTTTTGTTTATTATGGTTTGAAGTCATTTTAAGCCAAAAAGAGAACTCATTTTGCTATATGTGTGCATTGTCTGGGAGACGTTCTCTATATGTGTGCTATTTCCAAGCGCTTTCAGAGAGCCATGCAGCTTTTTTTTATGCCTTCAGTGGTTAAATGCACACAATTGCAAGTGTCAAAATGCCTGTTTTTGTAAACCGTATCCTCATAATTGCAGTAATTTATGTCTTTAAATGAAAGCAAGTAGCTGAGGAAAAAACCCACATGTAACTGTACGTTGGATCCAGGCAGCTCTTAAAGCGACAGCAGTCTAATATTCCTGCTGTCTGTCATTCATGGTATTTAAACAACAAGAGACAGGCAATTTTTCACTGCTCTTGACTAAATCACTTTTGTAAACAAGAGAGCATGTTTTATACAATTTGACAACTTTTAACAATGTATGCAACATCTTATTTGTTCTACTAGTTTTCTGTACTATTGCTTGTAATTAGTTACTTATCCCTTTTTAATTGCTGACTATTCAGTGAGATTTAAGTATGTTTTTATAGTATTCATTTTTAATGTGCCCCTATTATGGGTTATGAACGGTTCATATTTTGGTTTTGGGAGTCCCAAACAACAGGTTGACATGCATGCAAAGTCAGAAAAAAAAACTTTCTTATAATATGCATTTATTTTTACCTTGAATGCCGAACCATTAATTTAATTCATTTTTCCAAACCCCTCCAATGACTGGTCGATCTCCTTTTAAGCAGTGTTTGTTATGCAGTGTTTAAATGCTCCAAAAGTGGCACCTAGTGGCAAAGAATGAATTAGCATTTTCATTCAGACCAATGGGAACAAGTGGGCGGGCAGTATTCTAATGTCATGGGACTCTTTTTCAATGATTCAACTAATTTCAGTGATTCAGAAAGAGTCAACTTTCTTTTGGGACACAATCACATTATACACGGTGCACTTTCAGATTTAAAACGTTTCAAAACTTTTACATTCACTTAGTGCTGTTACACACTGTATAAAAGGTCATTTTCAAAAATCCATAATAGGGATGCTTTAATAGAATTATGAAATTTCTCATAAAGGCCTTTATTTTAAGCAAAAATGGCTACATTGTGATATATATCTCTGTTGCGAAATAAAATTAGATTTTCGTCATATCTGCTGCCCCAAGCGACAAATGAGACTCATTTGCTATATTTCCAGAAGAAAGCTAGATTTGCAATAAAATGACTGTGAGTGAGCAATGAAAGAATTTTCTCTACAACACCTTTAATACAGCCCTTTTGTGCCAGGGAAAGATGGCAGCTGACATTTTCTCTTAAATTTCTTTTTTATTTTAACAAGCGCGGTGAGGAGAACATGTGTTTAACAGATAGTATGCGGTGTGCCGTTGCATGACAGCAGAGCAGGGATGGTGGTTAGCGTGTGCTATGAGCCATGGTTGGGTGTCACCGCTTAAACAAAAGCAAAGACGCCTCACCTAGTCAACCCGTGTGAAGCGCTGTCAGCTGCCATTTCACGAGAAATGGATAGTGAAATGGTTTTTTGTGGCCCTATAATTCCTTTTACACACACACACACACACACTCTTACTAACTCCTCTCTTGCTCAATTTTCAGTTTCTCTGTCTCTCATATGAAATTAAATTGCTTTCTCTGCTGTGAAGCATTTCCATGTGTACCATCAAGCATTTTATTTTCAGAATTGCTTTCTGAATGCCCTCCAAAAAAGCACACTATTCCTTATCCTCATCTTCACACAAGCGATATTGAAAAGTGGAATTTGACTGCGTTTGACTGTTGGTTGCTCTCTCCGCACCCGTCCCAGGTCTCAGGCTCGTTGTCCTCTCGTGTTAAACCGTGTCGTCTTGCCCAGGCGCTAGAGTTGCGAGGTTCTGGGTTGTTGTTGCCATGGGAGCAGGTTCCCGAGCGATGCTGCCAGCTCTTTCCAGCCTCGAGCTTTGCAGTGGGTGTGTGAGAAAGCGGGCATCATTGGAGCCTGGCCCAGTCTCTCTCTTTCTTTCTCTCTCTCTCTCTTTTCTTTTTTTCCATTTCCTGCTCTTTTAGTCTCAGATGGCATGTCTTGATATGAGTCTTTAATGCCCCAGTTCCCATATGCCACCAGTTTACTTTGCCATTTTGCCATGGGAGTTGTGCCCTCACATATTCGCATACAGAAACCACATTCCATGAATCAACAGTGCTTATTATTGATGTTTGTGTCGGGGGCTTGCTTAGTCAGTATAAAACAGTAGGGTTTTATGGTGCATTTGTTTTGGAGAATAAACGTCAGACCATTCCTTCCACTAAAAGACTGTTGCTGGTGTGCCATACAGGGATGTAATAGGGATGTAATAATAGGGATGTAACGGTATTGTAAATGCCATAGTACTGCAATATAAAATTTTTCGATAATACCGTGGTCACATGATTTGATAAAATGATAGGTCTTCTGAGAAAAGTTTGCTCAGGCGAATGGAGCGAACGGGAGGTAGCGGGAACTACAATTCCCATCAGCCCAAGCGTGCCCATCATTCTTTGTGGTCTGTTGTTGCTACAGATTAGTGTTGTCAACTTAGCGACTTTGTCGCTATATTTATCAACTTTTCAGACCACCTTGGCGACATTTTTCCCTAAAAGCGACTAGCGACAAATCTAGAGACTTCTTGGACAAACCTTAGCGAGTCTCGTTTATTAGTTTTTTATTATAAAAATTGAAAAATTCAAGTTCCTGTTTCAAAGTGTACAGATAGATGGCTAATGTGTGTGCCTTTGATATGTTCAGTGTTCATGTAAACTGTTTAATAAACATTTCTGGCACTTTTTTTGAGTCTCTTCATTAGTTTTGTTTTTCCTGTAAATAATTCAATAAATAAATAAATAAATACGTGCCATTCATACCGAGGTATTACCGTACCGTAAAGTTTTGATACCATTACATCCCTAATTTCTACATTTGCCATTTTGCTCAAAACCATAGTTTACTGTATGCCCCAGATGTGAATGACACCTCAGATAGTGTGAGAGGTGTGCTATTACATTATTTGAAAGACCCTATGACATGCTATTTTCATGTACATGCTATCATATTTTAGGCAGGTACAATTTTAGTAACTGCTGGAACAGTTTGTAATCATAGACCAAAGATTATTATAGCCTCTTAGTTACTGTGCAAACAGAGAGTTGCATGTGTGTTTATTTTAGTCCATATAATATATGTAATTCAGCATGGTAGATTTTACATTTCACGTCTCAAGAGCAGAGATTGCATCATCTTTACCCATTTGAGCACTTACCTTCTAAAGAGTTTCTTCTCCCATCAGCTCCCACCACCACATCAAAGTCGAAGTCGGCCACAGGGTGATCTGCAGGCCGGATCTCTGCTCTCCAGCCCGGACCTGCAGAAACACATGCAATCATTCAGCTGCACAAGTGACCAGTCACAATCTCTTTAATATCTCCTAGAGAACAATGAGATGCTTTTCAAATATTTCTACAGAGAAAACAGCCCTAGTACTCTCTAAGTTTCAGAGAAGATCTCAACAGTGTCTCAAACTGTGCTCAGATCTGTCATTGTGTTAAATTCGGCAATATCTGCGTTTTAAATATCTCAAACATATCTCATCAAATTATCCAAAGATCTGTGCTACTACAAGTTTAATTTCATAGCTCTGTACTCTTACTGCATGCCAGACGTCGACTCACTTGTTAAGAGAAATAAAAAATATACATATCATGCTTTTCAGATGATTCTGCTAAGAAACCAACTACTCAGTATATCTTTACTCTTTCAGAGTTTCAGAAAAGATCTCAACTCAGCTCAGATTTGGCAATAGGTTAAAAGTCTCCAGGTCTAAATCTTGATTATGAACTTTAGCACTTCTCATCAAACTCTCCAAAGGTTGATGCCTTTCCACATTGACGCAATAAATCTATACTTTTATTGCATGTCAACAACTGACTCATTTGTGAGGAGACCTGTCATGCTTGTCAAGTGTTTCTACTGAAAAAATTACCCAACTAATCTTTTTGTAGTTTCAGAAGATCTCAACAAAGCTGATACATAACTGAGAACTCATTAAATCTCTCAAGCACCATCTGAGCAATATTTTTTCCTCTGGGGAGGACAGGAGCTGGGTGAAACATAGGACAATAAATACCAACATCAAAATATTTTAGGAGACTTCACCCTAGCTCACTTCTAACAAACTGTTCTCGCTGTAAGTGAACCGCAGGTTGTTTTAAATGAAAATAATCTGCTAAACGAAAACATATTTTTCTAACAGCGACATATTTCAACAAGTCTAGATAATGTTACTCATGTATGCATTATGCAATCATTCCAAGAACATTCCTATGCATTCCAGAAACATACAGTCACAGCAAGTCATTCAGCTATTATTAATATAAGCCAACCATCAATGTCAAACGCTCAGAGGCCGACTTAAAAGCAAAATAAACAAAAAGTGTTTAACACATACAAGTTGAGAGCTTGAGATCCAACTGAACTCTATCCAGGATCGTGCGTCTTGCTCATGCCCAAAGTACAAGGTCACTGCAAGAACACATTCTTAATTTAGAAAGCACTTTTGTTTTTATCTGCCTGCTGTCACTGCTGTTGAAGGGAGAAAGATAGATTGCTAATGGCCTAGAAGCTTACGCAATGTTGTTCTACCATAGATGACCACATATGGAAACACACTCTTTGAACCATTGAGTTGTGTTTCTAATTGTCAAGGTCAACTAATCAGTTTTTTTCATTTCTCTGATCTTTAAATATCTTTTTGAAATGAGATAGCAGAGCTGTGTGTAACGGGTCAACGCTATGCATGCGATGTATCCATGACTCTTGGATACGGGAGTCATGGATACACTTTTCATGGGCATTAAAGTTGCATTAACAACTCTGCAGGTGTTGTTTGGTTGTCATGGAAACAGCTATTATAGTGAGGCAGGAAGCACTCCATCCCTTCATCTTCCTGGTAATGACAGACCAGCAAAGAAAACCTTAAACAGCTCCAAAGAAAATGCTGCAATACAGAGACAGCAAATTCAAAAGATCCAAGATTCATCGAGATGCGTACAGATTATATTTCAATACTCAAGCTTATGTGGCGTCTAATAAAACGATGGGGTATTAAGCTAACTACATCAAAGTAGTGGAATATACGGGCAGTCTGTTTATAAACAGACTTGAAAAGCAGACTGAATAGTAGTTATAATAAAAGTTTAAGAGCTTTTGACCTACTCTTATATGAGTACTGCGAATTTGAAAATACTATACTAATAGGCCGGTTTCCTGGATAGGAATTAGATTAAGCCAGGACTAGACCTAGGACATTTAAGAATGTTTAGAAACGTGTCTTACAAAAATGCATTATCTGTGGGCATTTTAAGACCAAACAATGGCAATGATGTATTTTAAGATATCTCAGTGCAAG
>JAUCNO010001091.1:11114633-11128906 GCA_032353835.1 Enteromius viviparus | reverse complement strand
TGGAACGAGCAAAAGAGTCGTTGGATGAGATGCGGAAGAAATAATCCTACTCACAATAGCGATATAAGTATAAAAACTTATTGTGCCGTTTTTGCTTATTATTTTTAAAACATATTCATGTATTTTTATTGGAAAGATGTCTGGAGAAAAATGCTGGTGAAGAAACTGTTGTGCAAGCTCATTAAGGGAAATGTAAATAAATAATTACTATTAATTGCAATTATTTATATCAGCTGGCAGAAGTAGCTTCAACTAATCTGTTCATTCAGCGAACATATAGTGTAAGTTCATATAAACTTATGACGAAAAAAAATGTTTGTGGCCACAGAAAAATACCTTCTTACAGTATCGCTGCATTAGAGCATGTAGCATGGGTCGAAATCATAAAGGGACATTAATTTGCAAGTCAGAACCAAAAACGCAAAAGTTTTATTAACTTTGTTAACTCACATAACTGGACACCCAAGTTTACATACACTCACACATGCGGAAAGTGCAAAGATGGCTTGGGGGTAAACCTTAGGAAAAGCCAAAATTGAAGTTATGACTAACTGTAAAACCATCAGTGCTGTTCATAATGGGTGCCATAACTAATACTAAACCTCTGTTTAGTATTTACTTGCATTGCCTCGTTGGTGAGGGTCCGATGCAGGCTCAAAGTCCTGATGGTTTCAAGGTTTTGGATTAGCAGTCATATTCTTCCTAGTTTGAAAAGTGATGAATTCCAAAGATGTCCTGACTCTGGTGATTGGTAGATGAAAGGGGAGTTGAGAGAGAGAGATCTTACATGGAAAGTCAAGGCCTTGGACCGGTGTAAAACTTAGGTGTTGCCGTGGAGTTAAATCCTCATATTAGTTTCTCACAAGACTGCACTGCATCTAGATGAAAGGAGAGTTGAGAGAGAGATCTTACATGGAAAGTCAAGGCCTTGACCGGGGGCTTAGCCAGGAGATGAGAGAGATGCTGGGGCTCCAGCATCCAGAAAAAGCAAAAAGCGAGGCTGGTCACTGCCGTGGAGCCTTTTGAAACATGTTGAGGTCACACCTTTTGTGGGTCAAAGAGCCAATAGTTTGTTGATCCTTTGAAGGGAACTTTTATGGCTCTTTGTTTCTAAGCATGGTAATTTGCATATGCACTGGATTAGAGGTTGATTCTTAAAACACTGAATGTTGCAAAGATATCAACATATAACATACACTCTCAATTAGATTGTCTGAAGATGAGTATTTAGATACCAAACTTGAAATGTGTTGATATTATGTGGTGATATTATCTAGCGTCCTATCATAAACATGCATAAAACAGTATACCATAATCAAGACGATATGCAAGCACAATAACAATATACACAATGACCTGAAGGATATGTGTTCTGCAAGACTAGAATTTTATGTATTTATTTTTATCAAATTTTGACTTTATTTATTTTATGTTATTTTCATTCTATGTATTGTAAACATATTTAGATATTTATTTTGTAGAAAAAGCCAAAAATACTGTTAAGAAAGTGCAAGGCAAACATTTATTTATTTATTTATCTGCATCTGTTTCTATATAGGCAACAGATTAGATTCATTTATTTCCCGAATTCCTGCTCAGTATATCCCAGCAGCTCTGACTGAAGAGTATCAAGCGGTCATGAACAGCAATCCACTTCATCCATTAAACAGCTCCTCTTTGCATCATTCCTGAGAGAGGCAAAATCCTAATATTCCCCTCAGCAATCTAGTGCACAGCTCTGGACTAGCTTGTAGAAATGTCATTAGCAAGCTGCGGGGGTCACGTTCCCAGCCCTCTAATCGTTTTTCAGTGGGCTGCTCCCCTACCCGCTACAGCAGCATGAAAAGGTGTCCGTTCACATGATGCCATGCATCACTCTGATAGCCAGACCCCCTGGGCTCTTCATTAGATCTCCGTTTCCGGCCAGATTGTGTGTGAGGGCCAGGGTTTGAATACGCAATGGACCTTCTGCACAGATCAGCTACGGGCCGAGCTGATTGGATGCTGGGAATGGAAGTGTAGGATCCTTTACATTGGCTCACATGCTAGAATCGTGGCCATATGTTTAATATGCTGCTTGGAAGAATTGTGTCTGATACATGCCTTTGAAAAACAACAGAAAAAGTAAAAAAACTGAAAACAGACTTTAATTAAAATGTTCAAAAAGCAAGCATTTAAATATGAATCGGATAGAGAGACTTTTTTAATATTGTGGTGGGGGGCTGGTTACATTTGTAGTGCAAGGCAAAAAAGAAAAAAAAAATGTTTCATTTTAATTTTATTTTATTGTTGAAAGCAAATGTAAAAGGCAGTGACTTTTCAGAAAGTGTTTACACAAAATATTTACAATTTTATAATTTGGGTATTTTTCCCAGACCTGAAAAACTGACCACCGAAGTCTGTTTTGGTTCCCATTGACTTCCATAGTATTTTTGTCCATGGCTCAAAACCATTTATTTGCAGCATTCTTCAAAATATCTTTCACGTTTCAGAAAATTAAAAGTCATGCAGGTGAAAAAAAATAAATAAAGGTAATTTTATTTTTTTTTTATTTACTATGCCTTTAAGAAAATACAATTATATAAATTTGTGGTGGTATTTGCTTTTTAACATTGTATGATAATATTACATGCATCAGAGGCCTAAATAGCTAAACTTCTAAATGGCAGCAAGGTTGATCACCATTTAGTGAATTTTCTGAAACAGTGAATGTGGTCAACCGGAGCAAGAATGGAGAATGGAAGACAATGAAAGCAAGGAAAGGAATGGAGAAATGAAGTAGCTGCATGCTGTAATTCGGCTAAGCAGGCGTTTCTAATGGCCCTCTCAGTGCAAGACATTTACCGCCTCAAAATCCCCCTCACAATAGATCATTCTAAATAAATCCCTCTGCAGCACTCCCTAACACACACACATACACACAGTTCTCTAGCAGTGCTTGATAAATGGCAGTGTGTAAACTGAGGTGATGTTAATTGAATCTGCGAGAGTTATTCATGCTGAGAGAAGCATTTTCAGTGGTTTGACTGGAATTTTCACGGTCATATACATTTCTGTACAATTACGCCAGTTCATTAGTATGAACAGCACAGCCATCTGCTTCACACAACAGAGGAAACCCTCTATAGGACTTCAGATCAGGAAATCAGCTATAAGGGGAAAATATGTCATGATAATGAGATCCTAATATAGGTTCTAATTAGGTACAAGGATAATTTCTTGTTGATTTCTGACCTTTTACTGTAATGTTGAGCAATGCCGTGCTGCTAACACATTCTAAAAAATAAAGGTTCTTTATTGGCTCCACAAAGATCCTTTACCATCCATGGAATCTTTTCATTCTACAAAAGGTTATTTACAGAGGAAAATTTTATGTTTAAATTTAATGTTCTGCACTCTAAGAAAAAAAAACGAAAACTAAAACTGGTTCTTCTATGGCATTGCTATAAAAAACACCTTTTGGAAACTGTGTACTCTCTTAAAAATAAAGGTGTTTCACAGTGCCATAGAAGAATCTTTTTGCCAAAAAGGTTCTTTGTGGCAAAAAAGGTTCTACAGATTATCAAAAAATTAAGATAGAGATGTTTCTTTAAAGATCCTTTGACTAAATGGTTCTTTTTGGAACCAAAAATGGTTCTCCTATCAAAGTTGGATCTAATTTTGAGGCTTTAAACCACACCCAACGCTGCAGCCAGAGAACAATGAACAAAAGCGTTGGGGTGGGCTACCAAAAAACAAAGAAATTTGTTTACCTACATTTTTTCTCAATTTTTTCACCATGTCCAAAAGATTCTTTAGCTATTGCTACTATAAGTGAAATTAAATTACAAGATAATTGTGATATGTCAAAGAGATCTCGCTCTTCCTGGTCCGAAGGATGTCCCTCCCCCAATCCCGTGACTGATGTCTCCACCACCTTTCATGACCTGGGTAATGGATGGGGTGATTACAAAAGCATGTACCCTGCCCCCCAAAAAACATGAAGAGAATTATTCTGCTGTCCTCCAGAATCGCTCCTAATGTACGCATATCATGAGTTGTTGGCTAGCATTGGTACAACTATAAAATATGAGTTTAATAAAATAGACAGTGTAGCACTGGGGCGCTGCCGTGTCACCCATCATATCTTGATTCATTGATAAATCAGCGCTGTGAAATGGTGGAAGCCAGTTGCACATCCCAAGGGCAGCCTTGTGTTTTGTGTAGAGCAAATTTGAAGTGTCATTAAGTTAGCTTGAGATGGTCTTGGAGAGAATGCCACAGAATTTCATTTGGAGCAAAACTGTGCCTCTTGGGTTACTTGTTTGTAGCTTGTTTCACAATGTTTTCCAATAACGACAGGAGTACAGCAAGGAAGAGGAAGGGAATTATAGGGGTCATTCCAAGTATTTTCATGTTTATCGCAAATTGGACCCAATGTAATGGACAATTTTGAGTTTCAGAGAGAGATATGCTCTTAAGGTTCTCGTGAATGTTTTTATAGCTCTTAAGTGAATGAAAACATCCTGCAAAGTGCACTGTGTATAAAGTTATTTTCTCTCAAAAGAAAGAGTCGACTCTGAATCATTAAAACTAGTTGTTTTTAAATCCAGTCCCAAGACCACTGGTCTGAATGACAATGCAAATTTATTCATGGCCACTAGGTGCTGCTTTTAGAGTGCTTAAAGCTCACAAACACTGCTTTAAATAAATTTAACCAATTACCAGAGGAGTTTGGAATTTTTTTTATTTATTTTTTAGTTGTTGAACAAATAAGGTAAAAATAAATGCATACTATAAGAAAATAAAGTGTTTTTTTAGCGTGCATGTGTTTCAGCCTATTTCATGCATTCTAACTTATTTGCACCACTAAAAAGTTGACTTCTCATGCTAAACATGGACAAAGTTTCAAAAGACTAGATGGATAAAGTATTTCTGTTCCTAAAAGTTTCAGATTTTTTCCTCCAAGAGCTCTGCCTTTTATAAATCTGATAAAACTAAAGACTTTCCTAAGATGTGAAGGATGCGGTACTATTCTCTAGGTTCTCTAGATCACCATGAGATTGGCTGAGACTGTGTTTTATGTAGCCTACTCTTCAACAGGATGATCTTAGAACATAAACGTTTTAGCAAAGAATATTGTTGTTAGCTGAGAATGTTCTAATAATATATTTTCCAGAATATTCAAATAGATTTTTAAAAAATATTTGAGTGTTTAGAACATTCACACAAGTTTCCTTTACATAATGGAAATGTCAGAAACACGTTTTTATAACTTGTCTCATTTTTATGACTTCCTATAATGCATCAAGAGATGTATGGAGGCTTGCTTCTCGATAATTTAACTCATTCTGAAAGAACTGCTTCGGTGCTGGGATGTTTGAAATCCCATGGCTTTTGGGAAAGCTTATAAATTATGAAAAATTGTGTTCCCTGCATGATTCATGGTCGAAATAAAAAAAAGCTGTACAGACGTCACAACTGGGAAATTATTTCATAATCGAGGAGCACTCATCACAATGCGCAGTCATTACACCTCATGTAAACACACAGTTTGGCAGATCAACATGTCTTAGAGAGACAATAATTGCCTTGGCTGGTCCCTCTACAAAATGTTTCGAGTCACATTGTGAAATGAAACACATTCATGCTGATTATAAATTCAAGTGGCTTTCCGTGAACCTCTTTTATAAATGTAGCACTGGTTGTCATACGCCGACTATAAATCTCTTACTCTGCTGCTGAAGGTCATGAAATTTTAAGCACCAAAAGTTGGTGATGTCCATCTGGATATGAGCTATAAAGCAGCCAGGCTGTGCCAAAGCCACTAAACCCAGAGCCCACTGACGGATGAAAGCAAGAGCGCTTTCCGAAGCGATAAAATGAGAACGCATTCATCCATTTTATGACTAATGCATGTGAATTTTCTTGCAGATCTTTCAAATACAGGTATAACATCTTCTTTGGGGTGTAATTTGGTTTTTGTTTGCTTAAGAGGATGAATGGTGGGATTTTCCTGCGGTGATGTTTTCCAGTAATGACATTTGAAAAGGAGCTAACAGTTGGATCCATTATAGCTCATATTAAGCTAAGAGTGGGCATACAATATGCATCATTACAGTAGGTGATTTTATAAGCATATGCATTATTTTGTACACTAATATCATGAGCAGAAATATCTTTTCAGCCTCTGTCTATTCTGTTCTCTACCTTTCTCTATCTTCCTCCTACGCACACCAACAAAAACATAAGCCTACACGTTTTCATTCTCTTTCTCAGTCTGTGGTGTCGCTAAACACACACACACACACGTACACACTCAAACAAATGAGACAGCTTGAGTTATGGCCTCTATATGTATCTTGATATGGCCTTTCAGTTCTGGACAAACACCTGATGGCAGCTTTGGATAGGTCTATTTATTTTCCCATTACAGGAAGGCCAAACAATATCGGGCCTATTGTGTGTATTGGAGATTTTTTTTTATATGTGTACATGCATGAGAACTTCCTGACTGAGTATGTGTCCCATGACAGCTTGTTAACTTTGTCCTGTGCATTTAAATTCATTTTTCTCTTTGTTTTGTGTCACTGCTGTGTTTCAGAGATGAATTTAACGAGTAATGAAGATTCTCTCCCTCTGCCAAGTTTATAAAATGACAGAAAGCGAATGTTAATCTGCTTTTCTGGAATTATGTGTCATATTTAGTATAAACTTGTTTATGAAATAAGTGAGGAGTCTAGAGGAGCTGCTAAAATAGATAGGATAATTGCGCCACCTAGTGGTCAAACCAGCAGACCTTAGTCAGGGTAGTGCCATATTTAGCTTTTGACATTAATGTAAACCAGGCCAACAAGGAGAGCGTTCAGTGGATTGGTTGGTTAGCAACATATGGTGAAACATCTTTCTTTAAATACCTTCAGTATAGACTAATAAACCACGAAACACTTTTGAAAGTTGTGAGCTGTGATGTGAAATTACACGACCTTCACATATAGAGTGCGCACCATTATAAATAGGCTACTGTAAATCTGTCCCTTACAAGCTTTGTTTTGATTTGTGTTAGGTTATATGGTGTATTGCCAATATGTAAAATAGAATACAAATTCACCTCTTATTGAAAACAATACACTTTCCTGCTGAAGTAAAAAAAAAAAAAAAAAACATCACAGAAAATGTTCCACTAGAAACAAACATTAGCTACAATCCATCAATGTTTAACCATTAAATAATTGTATACTGTAGTGTGTTTTTGGAGATATTCCACTATGATTTATTGATTATAACCAGTGGCGGAAATTACAAAAAATTCACTAGGGACACTCTTGTTTTTGGGGGGTTATAATTAAATACATTGGATGACTTTCTGGGACACTTTATTATCTAAAATTACATTTATTTACAATTTATTTAATATTTTCTAAAAACCTTCTTGTATATAAGTGACTTCACTCTCCCTTGAGTTCTAATCATCGTCACCTGCAACTCACCACCACCGCAATCAGCCACACCATAAATCCACACACCACTCCACCGTCAGCGTCCGAGCACGTTGCTATGAAGTGGACTAAAACCCTGTGCTCTTTTATATTGGATATTCTCCTTCGTTCTGGTGTTTCTCCAAAGTTCCAGGATATGTGGTGTGAGGTCGTCTCTCTGCTCCAGCGCGTCTCCATCATCTCTGTGTGTCTCCAACGCTCCATCGTATCTGTAAATAGAAAGACTGTATCACTATTCTGCATTCATCTACAACATTCTGTTCAACTATTACTCACCCTGATCATTGTCTCCACCTGTTGTTACCTGCTCAGCTGTGTAAATAAACCTTTACATACTTACCTCCTGTGTTGTGCCCGCTTCCATAACAATAAGACAAGCACCTGAAATTCCGGCCAAAGTAAAGATCTGCTGTGTTTGTAAATTTGCACATTATAATGTAAGTATCATTAATGAACTCCTGTGTTTAATAAAAAAGACTGATAAGTGAAATTAAAGAATGATTATGTTTAAAAAAACAAATAAAACAAACACTAGAATGACTGTGTCTCTAACTGGCCTGCTTAACTTAAAACACTTCTTTTACAGGTACAGTACGGCAAGATTTGTAGATTAGCTATATTTAATGGTTTACACTTTGCAAAAACGTTTACAGTTAGTTTTTAATATTACATTCTTAAGGAAAAAAATTAAACAGACACTTTCTGATCAATGACAGAAATGAACCTTCCCATTGAAATTTGTGCATTTGTTTGATTCTATTTACATAAATTACAGAATATAACTAAACCCGCCAGTAGGTGGCAGTGAGTCACTGTCTTTGTCACTGAATCATCCATTAAATCGATTCATTTAAACAGTTGATTCATTTAGTAATGAAGCATTGAATCATCAACTCAATGCAGTTGTTTTTTAACTTTTGTTGATGAAATTGAGCAAACAACGGTGTTTCTAAAATGTAAGACACTTAATATATTATCTTTTGTATAAAATAAAATAAAAAAAAGTATAAAACTCTTAAATAAATTAAGTTTTACGTTTGCAAACTTGCTCTCCTCACGATCTCAGAAACTACTATTTTGAATGAAGCTCTCTACAAAATACACTTAATCTATTAGTTACTTTGTCTCTATACTTTGTTTGTTCCCATGAATGACAAACACTGGGACAAAGCTTCTATACTCTTTGCTGCGAACGCTTTCATAGTCTTCTGAATGGATAACATAAAGAAATCACTTTAATTGCAAAATAAGCATAACCATTTGGAAATGAAACGCCGTCCCCCACCAAATTCACTCCCAGGACTCCGTCTCCCTGTGGAGTCCATTAGTTTCCATTAGGCTAAAACCAATAAAAATCACATTATTACCAGTAAAACCATTAAAAATGTTATATATTGTTTTTTCAGCAGGGTGTATAGCCTAGAAAAATTATACAAAAGCATCAAAATGTATAGGTTATAGATTTTAATATGTATCTTTAAGGTCCCAATATGCACCTTTAGGGGTTAATAAGCCACCTTTGAAAAAGAACCGCCCTAGCAAGTATATATTTTAAAAAAGGAAACCATATGCATTACTACATAATTACTGTTTCAAAAAAGCTGTGCACTACACATGACCACATCACATTGGAATTATCATTTGGAAAATTACACTTAACCTGCTTACATTTCTTAACCTTTAGTGAATTATGAATCAGATGTTACTTGTTCATTAATCACAATGGAATTGAAATGTTAAACATGAACGCATTGCATTATAGAATAGAATATTTTTTCCCAGTGTGCTCTTTACAGGCCTCTACTCCACGTTTTGGCAAATATAGTAGGGCTTTATTGCATGCACTGAAAAAAATTGCATACTGTATTCTGCATATTCCAGAAATAGCTTGCACTTCTAGCTTTATTAGTCATATTGTAGTGTCCTAGTTTGCTATGATTGTAAATGATCCCCAAGGACGTGCTGAATGCGAGTAGTCCAGTGAAAATCCAGGTACTCTGCGTTTCAGAGCTGTGAGCTGTTGTCCTTTGTGTGCTTCTCATAACCAGATAAACAGGAGCTGCTTGAATCACAATGACTGTTGCATGAATCAGATATTCTGATAATATTACACCTCAAATAATTGTTTTATTTACTGCACTTTGATATAGTGTTTTTTTATTATTATTATTTAACCAGCAGCCAGGTTTAAGTAACAATACAAATGTCTTCTTTAAATAGAATATGTTATTACACGTAAAACTATTGCACAGGATCTTGATTAAGGCCTTTGGCCTTTGGGTGTGTGGCCCAGTAAGCTCTAATTCACAAGAAAGATTTAGTCTGCTTTTACCATGAATTGCCCTGCCATTGCTCTTCTGCCACTCCTCTGTGCTGAGTCTGTGGTTCATTTAACACACACACAGACGCAGCAACTGAATCAACACTATAGTCTGGCAGTATATTTATATAGTAGGTCTGTGGGATGTTCGCAACCCCACCCTGCATTTGAGAAATTCCACCGCTTCCAAAATCTGTCCCAAGTGCACATAGCCAAATGCCAAGTGCCCTGCTTCTCGCAGCATGAACTGCAACGTGCAGGGGTTTTCAATCATTTAGATGCCACAGACCTCAAATTATGATCATCTACAGTACATGCAATCCTGGTATTTAGGACCATTTATATATAAAACCCATATTTATGTCTAAAACATTATTTAAGCTATATTATAATATTGTTTACCTACTAGTGTTGTACTATAAGAATATTACTTAGCCTATTTTTTGCATTTTTTTTTTTAATCATTTGTGACCCTGGACAACAAAACCAGTCTTAAATTTTAATTTTCAGAAATTGAGATTTATACATGATCTGAAAGCTGAATAAATAAGCTTTCCATTCATGTATGATGTGGATGGATATGGCTATATTTGTCCGATATGCAACTGTATGAAAATCTGGAATCTGAGGGTAAAGAAAAATCTAAATGCTGAGAAAATCACCTTTAAAGTTGTCCAAATTAGATCTTATCAATGCATATTACTAATCAAAAAATTAGGTTTTAATATATTTTTAGTACGAAATTGACTAAATACCTTCATGGAACATGATCTTTACTTACTATCCTAATGAGTTTTGGCAAAAAATAAAAATCTATAATTTTGACCCATACTATGTATTTTTGGCTATTGCTACAAATATACCCCAGTGACTAAAGACTGGTTTTGTGCTCCAGGGTCACATTTTTATTCTATTAATCTATTGTTTATTTAAATCATTGCACTGTACTGTAAATGTATTCTTTATTAACTCGTGTATTTACTTATTTTAATGTAATTTTTATGTATTTATATTAATGCATTTTTTTAAATTTTTTTATATTATTATTATTTTTTTTTTTTACATTACACAGTTTTTCTCTAAACTTTTCTGTGGTCCCCCTAACACTGTTTGGGGACCTTGAGGGTCTGTTCAAAAACCATTGGTGGTTATGTTAGTATTCAATAAAAATGTGATTATTATATAGCATAAAAACACGCTTAAAAAACTTTAGCTATACCCCCAAACCCTCTCAAATTGAATAGGCTAAATGGAAGTTAACATTCGTCTCTTTTCTTTCTCAGGACCTTTAATTTTTTAATTTGTGATTTTCACATTTAGTTCACTTCTAAAATACTTTTCATTTAGTGGCCTGCATCGTTTTATCTCTACAATACACATGTCCACGCACACGACGCTGCAGTGGGCGGGGCCACGTAATGCCGTCACATGACAGGCATCTCAAATTACTGTAGTTCATTCTCCGACTTCCGTGTTCTTTCACTACTACCATCAACCAACCGGCCGACGCTAGAGAGCCAGAATGTCTCATCAAACCGGCATCCAAGGTAAAATCCTTTACGATCTTTTATTGTCGATTCTAAAAACCCAGACGTAGTTTATTGCGTCGCTTTAACACACGTCCCTTGATTTGGCGCTTGTTTGTAAACAGAAGAACCTGTTGTGGTCGTCGCTGAGACTGAATTACCTTACAGAGTTTTATTGCGAGCTTGCAGTAAACAAACCAGAGCCAGACAGGGAATCTGTGTCAAGTGTACTCTGCCTTTTGTTGCACTAATATGGTCATGCAAATACAACTCCGATTGGTCTTTCACTATCAGTAGGTCTTCAGACTGGAGCTGAGGATTAGGCAGCAGGTCTCAAAGGTCCAACTGTAACAACCGTGTCACCTTTGTGTTGCTAGGCATTATGCAATAGACATATGTTTACGTTAAGCTATTACTGCAGTGGCGTTGTGTTACCATGACAACAAGTGTATGAATCCGTGCAGTCATGCTGAAGTTTTAATTAAAGATCACCTTGCATGTGCAAAGAATTTCAAAGAACGTCCTCCAGGAATGGACTGCAGTCTCCAGACTGTCCCTAACAATGCCTCTTTAGATTTATCACTTTGGTTCATCAGCCAAATTTCAATTCTGCTGTCCAGAGATTGTCAGCTTTGTTTCGTATCAGAATAAATGGTCTCATTGTGTCCTGTGCTTTCTCTTCCCAGCCACCGGGGAAGTGAAAGAAATCTTTGCGAAGGCCCGGAATGGAGAATATCGGCTCATCAAAGTAGTGATTGAAAATGGTGAGAGTGCAAACATTTATTTAATAAACTTGCTGCCAATAAGTCATATTCAAAAATAAAATGGCACAATTTTATTTCCTCTCTCTCAATTTCTGCCTTAAAATTTGCGTGTCAGAAGACTTTAAAAGAGAGCTTTAAATTTAAAACCGTATAATATTTTACTTTATTTACAAAATATCAACTTCCCTTCAAACAGAACTGCTTAATTATGTGAGCAGAATGTTACATTCACAAGTCAGGAATGATAATACAAAAAACCTGTATGATTTCTGTAACAGATATTAAGATATACTCTTAATTATAGTTTTTGTTTTCTTGTATCAACCCCAAACTAAATTTTTTTTTTTTTTTGTTACTTGAAATAAAATAAACTTTAAATAGAAATGCATAAATAACAATTCAGTTTTACTTTAACTATTTTTCATTTTTAAAACGTGAAAAGAAATGTGCGTTTAATTATTTAATGAAAACACATAAAACTGTAAGCATATAGACATATAAACAAATAATTAAAATGACAAAGACAAATCATTAAGAAACTTTAAAAAATCCAAAATATTAATGAAAAATAATGGCTTTTCTGTTATTTGGAAAAAGGGTAAATAATGCTCTGTAATTGTATTGTTCTGTATTTTACTAAATGCAATAAAACAAAAAAACGATTCTCAATGCATGACCAAAGAATAATGTCGCACTTCCTTCTGTTGTGTTTCTGTAGAGAAGTTAGTTCTTGGCGGAAGTAAACGGGCTGCCAAGAAATGGGACCAGGAATGGGACAGCTGTGTTCTCCCTCTCGTCGAGGATGACATGCCCTCGTACCTTCTCTACAGGTTGGATACCACCAACAACCAGGGTTATGAGTGGGTCTTTCTAGCCTGGTCTCCGGATCACTCCCCAGTGAGTCTGTTTGCATGCTGTCACATCTTCTTTCATCCTGTACGAGGCCAAAGCAGATGACATTGCTCAGTGCATTTTAATCCATGCACTCTATATAGTATCCCTGGTTTAAAGCTTTTTAAAAATATCTAGTTGCCAGTTAAGCCAGCCCATATTAAAACAGGCTAACATAAGAGGTTTTGTAGTACTATGTGGATATGATCATCTAGGTGTTATAACAAACCAATGTATCTCAAGTAAGTGGAAATCCCCTTGTAATGTGATATTTTAAAGATAATGTATCAGGTAAGTTCATATAATGAAGACCTTGTGCATTTAAGCAAGATTTTGACATTAATCTACTTTCACAGTACTTTTTTTTTTATGAAAAGCACGGTTGACCTGATAAAGAAAATGGACAGTTGTGGTTCTGTGCTACAAATTTGCAATTCTAATTTTCTCCCTTAATGTTCAACAACCACAGGGAGACTAAAATGGCTAGAGTCCCAAACGCACCCGAATCAGTCGTTCTTTCACACCGGTCTAAAGCCAGCTCAAACGGCTTTACTATAATGAAACAACTTGAAAATCAAACAGAAATCCCCCCCTGATTGGATTCAAGTATTAAAAGAATAGTTCACTCCAAAAATCATTGGCTGACGTTTGCTTTGTTTCTTCTTTGTAATTGAATTGATCAAACCATCACCTGCTCCATCAATGGATTCTCTGCAGTGAATGGGTGCCATCAGAATGATCAAATCAGCTGATAAAAACATCACAATAATCAAGCCCATTAATTAATGTCTTGTGAAGTTAAAAGCAGGAACAAATTCATCATTAAGGCATTTGGAGTCATGTGCATTACTTGTGAATTATTGTGACTGTTTTGACTCTCATTCTGACGGCACCCATTCACTGCAGAGCACTCATGAGCAAATAATGGAATGGCAAATCTGTTCCAATTATCCAATTAAGTATTAGTCAAACAGAACTATTCATTTATTAGTAGTAGTAGTATTACCTATATAGGTAACTTTTAAATATTACTTTTATGTTATTTGTTATATATGCTTATGACTATGATTATAGATGTATAGTGGCCTAAAACTAATTCATTTGATGCATGTTCATGCTCCTAAACAGAGAATATTTATGTATGTATGTGAATAAATAAATTTGGGGTCAGTAAGATATTTAATGTTGTTTAAAGTTGTTTCTTCTGCTCATCAAGGCTGCATTTATTAGATTAAAAATCCAGAAAAAAATGTAATATTGTGAAATATTATTTCAATTTAAAATAACTGTTTTC
>JAUCNO010001091.1:11087887-11114533 GCA_032353835.1 Enteromius viviparus | reverse complement strand
GACAAATAATTCGGCACACTGCGCACGCGTGAAATGCGTTAAAAAAATTAACGTAATTAACGACAAAAATTAATTACTGCCGTAAACGCGTTATTTTTGACAGCCCTAATATTTATATATGTGTGTGTGTGTTCTAATTGATTATATTGATATAAATGAAACAATAAATACATAATAATTCTATAAAATTGCGCCGGCACACACAGCCCTGTAATTTATCCTTGGTTATTTTTACATTTTATAATTCAATAAATTATAATGAAGCAGTAAAGAGGCTTTAAGCTTATTTTGGTGAGTCAAGTTGCTTATTTTGTGTATGAGATTTGGCAACACTAGTGACATGCTAATTTATGAATTGCAGAAAAATCGTTTAACAACCGTTGTGACTGCTTTAGTGATAACAGGTCAGTGCATACACATTGTTAAAGGCTTATATGTGTGTGTTTTCAGTTGCAGACAGACATCCATGTTGACACAAAGCAGCAGACTCTTCAGGGAGTGGCGTTCCCTATGCAGAGAGAAGCTATTCAGGCTCTGGAGCAGTTCAGGGAGAAAAGGATTAACTACGTTCAATTGGTACTTCAGGCCCTTCTCCCCCTCTACCACTCCCAGCAGCTTTGTACAATAGCATCTTATCCCTCCTTTTAATCATTATCATGCTGTATATTGCATTCAAAGAAAACACCTGAAATGCATAATGGTACTGTGTGTTTAGTGTTAGAAGACAGACTGGTTGGGTTGACCCCTATCCACAAAACCACCAATATGTGACGGGAATACATTTTGTAGTAATTATTCTAATACACTAATTATTATATCCTATTAACAGGAAATAGATTTTCCGAAAGAATCCATTAAGTTGTCCGGCACGACTCCCACAGAGTTGAAAGATTTGCCTAAAAGGATCCCAAATGATGCAGCTAGGTATCACTTTTTCCTCTACAAACACTCACACGAAGGAGACTACCTTGAGTCCACAGGTAAGAGTGCTGTATCAAATGTTTATGCAATTGTTTAAATGGAAACCCTATTTATTATAACCCTAATAAATATATCTACATATAGAATGTGTAATGTGTGTATGTGTGTAAAAATAATTTATGTAACCATTCAAATAAAAATTAGCACTTTTGAATTTTCTTTTTAGATTACTTTTATTTGTTATTATATATATATATATAATTAATATTTATTATTATTATTTAAACAATTTTTTTTTAATTAGGACCTTTGAACTGTTCACGAAAAAAGTTATATTTGTTTTAAAATTAATATTTTCACAAATACTAATACAAGGCAGTTATATATTTCAGTTTTTCTTACATTTTAAAGTTGTATTCTCAAAAAAACTATGAATTATGCATGAAAAACATCTAGTCATAATCTTATTAACTTTCAAAGAGAAATGTTCAAGTTTTAAAAATAAATGGCAGGTAATATTGTTGGACGCGTTTTGTCCTGCACGTCAGTAGTAAAAAAAAAATAAAAAAAATGCATAATGCATTTTCAAATCAGTTTATTGTTTTTTTTTTTTTTTTTGTCTGTGCTTATGTTTGCAGTGTTCATCTACTCTATGCCTGGTTATAAATGCAGCATCAAAGAGAGAATGCTGTATTCAAGCTGCAAGAACCCTCTTGTAGACACAGTGGAGAAAAACTTGGGCATTGAAATAGCAAAAAAGGTATTACATGTTATATATAATACACTGACCTATAAAACTGTTTTTTTACTGTAATATTAAATACAGCAGACACCATTCTGTTCAATTCCTGGAAGCAAGTGTCATTTTAAGGTTATCGGACCATTACATTTTTAATGAGTTTTCAACCTTTGATTCTTCCTTTCAGCTGGAAATTGACAATGGTGATGAACTAACCAGTGACTTCCTGTATGAAGAGGTTCATCCCAAGCAGCATGCACACAAGCAAGCTTTTGCCAAACCTAAGGGGCCAACCGGGAAGAGGGGGGGCCGTCGAATTACACGGGCACCAGGGGACGGCGGCGATGATGATTAAACCTCTTCCTGTTCTGAATCTGGCAGTGGTACATTCCACTTAGTCTAATGAATCCCGTCCTCAAAGCGAATTCCCATTTTTACCTTGACTCATGTAGACCACAGCCCTATAGACTGATCTATGCACAAAGTCAAACACTAAGCCTGTGAAATTCCATTTTGTAGCTTGCAATATGATACGCTAAAAACAGACTGAGGTAGACAAGAATGTACTTTACTAAGCTTCTCTTGTGTTCAAGGATGCCGTCTGTGATGTCCCTGGTAATAGTTTTAACACTATTACACCGTTTACTTGCATATTAGCCAAGATTATGATATAGAGTGCAATACTGTTAAAATAGATGCTCCGTTTAGTGCTTGTTGTCCAAAAACAGATATTGATTTTCAAACCTTTTTGAGAAAAAGACATGGTTTCCCATAAACAGATCAAGGTATAAATTGCACTTTCAGTGGTAGCTGTCCAGCTTTCCATTTTAGCTAAGGAGTAACTTCAATATTCATCCAGGAAAATGGCTGTGGAGATTAGGCATGATTTATGCTTTTAGAACAACCTGGAAAGTTAAACAGTCCACAGGAAGTTTTACGAGGCCATATGCATTATTATTTAACTGATCGATTAGGTTTCAAATGTTCTGCAAATGAAAATGATAAGTATTTTGACAGCCACTGAAGCTTGTAGCGATAGGGTATATTTCAATGAAGGATTTGCCAAGAACATTGTGCTGAAAATGTTCCAATACCTTTTTTAAAAATATATGTATGAATTCTTAAAACTAGGTCTTGTCATTTTTTTTTTTAAATGTAGGATTGTTTAATTATAGGAATATGATCATAGATAATAGATCTGTCATAACACATCTGAAAAAGTGATGCTGCTCTGCATCTTAGATATTTTTCACGTTCTTTAAGTGAAGACTAAATCCGCAGAGATACTATTTTTCTAAGCCTGTACAGCTGTTTGTCCAGATGATGTCGTTGTCTAACATCTTGAAGTGAGTGTGTATGGTTTCGGGGGTTTAGGGCCATCCTGTCCGCCTGAATGAATGTTTTACATGTCATCTAATGGCCAGCTTGCATTTCATGCCATTTGCAACCACACTAACATTTAAGTGCTTGGAGCTAAGTTCACTCAGCCTCTCACTTGGGACGCTTTTGAAAGCACTCATAAGGGAAGGGACTGTACGTTCCAGAACCTCTGGGACGACCCATCTACTGATTCACAACAGGCAAACCACTATTAACATGTCGGGTATTATGAAGTCTGGAAAGGAATCATTAAGTCTTAAATGTCTTTTTCTATGCATTGTATAAGATAGAGGAAAGAGAAGAATAAAAAGATTTGAAAATTCTTTATGCAAGTTCTGTATTTCTCTCACTCACACACACACACACACATATATATATATTTATTATATGACAAAACATATACATTCTGACCCAACATGTTTGCAGCTTTAATTTAAATAGGATAATCATCTAGTACATTGACATAAAATACAAAGAGTACATTCCATTGTTATTGTTAACTACATGAAGAGCATTAAACATTAAATAAAACAAGAAATAATGTAAATGTGTGCATTTTTATACAGTAATTCGTGTTAAATAACTTACTGAGTTTATTTGCATGTATGTGTTCATTAGTAGTTGATGCAATAATGAAAAATATTTTTGTAAATCCAGTGGATAAATGCTGTCTGTAGCCACCAGACTAATGACTGATCTCTGTCCACAAAACTGGAAGAATTTGTGCGTGTGCGTGTGTGTGTGTGTGCGTGTATAAGCGGTGGGCTATTTTAGAAAGGAATCTTCAAAAAGTAAAACAGGAATCAGGGATAATGCATTGCTAATGTGTGAATAATCAATGTATACATCCTTACCATTTAATATTTTAATATGGCAACATTCCTTACACATTTTATATAAGAGCAGCAGTTTAGTTAGAATCCTCGCTAACCAAAAATACGCTATTGTTTGCGCTTCTGTGCCTTTAAGAGCGGAACCACGTGCTGCGGAAGAAGCCAGCCGACAACAATAACGCGGTGAGTGTAAGCACTATTTCCGAATATTTCGCTTGCTTTGCATTATGACGCAACAGTATTAAAGACGGAGATTTGGTTGTTCGTATCATTTTAATGTTAAAAGGAGACACCGCAGGCAGAAATGCTGTTTTTTCATGCACCTGTCATATTTGAGATTTTGGTTTTTCAAAGTACTTTTTCAGACTAGTGGAAAGAAAACCTCTAAAACACAATGCTAAGTGTTTGTTTTACTTTATCTATTTGTATAAATAGATGTTAATTTCTATATATATTTTAAAGCCTGCTCTCAAAAGCCTGCTCTCTTTTACAGAGGAATTTGTTCATATATATTTTGCTTGATAATAAACAATATTTTATCCCCCAATATTTTATAATTATTGTTTATCCTATTCACCTGCAGTGCCCTTATCGCAATACATTCTTAATATTGCATTACTATTTTACATTACATGCATTTACATTGATTAGGTTTTTATTAATAAATAAATCACTAAAACATTACTAAACTGATTGAGTGACTTCATGGCTTAGTGTATGTTTATTTAGGACTTCAGAATGGAGACGGACACTCTCTCCTGCTTCATATCAGACCATGAAGGTTTCCATGGGACCATAAAAAACTCACCCCAAGACTTTGTGGTTATTGAGAGAGACATCGATGGACAACTTGTTAACAGTCCTTATGTTCAAGATACAAAAAGACCTTCTCAACCAAGTCAAGTTAGTAAAAAGGATGATAAATTAAAACAATCTAAACAAGATGACACTGACATTTTAAATCAGGATTGCTTTGATCTGAATGTAATCCTGGGTTCAGCTGTTAACAAAGAGTTAGAGCATTTTTCTACCAAAGTAAGAGCTGGAGAACAAGAAGGGTTGGAACTGTCACTGGGTACTTATCCTGATAAACACCAGAGAGCGGTTGTCCACAGATCAGTACGGTATAACTTCCCCTTTCTCCAGACTGTGACCAACCAATCTGAGATTCGGGTTAGAGAGGACTCAGACTTCAAGGAGCTTGCTAGTTTAGCCTCTGAAGCAGAAGCTGAGGAGTTCTTCCGGTTCATCGATGCCAAAGTACCTGGTTCTGCGTTCACCTTCCTGCCCGATGATAGCAAGGAGCATCGAACTTCAGTTCACCATTTTGTTAGCAGGCGGTTTGGGAAGCTTGTAGAAACCAAAAGCTTCAGCGACCAGCAGAAGACTTCCATTACAGTTAGACTAAGAGAGAGAAGCAAACAACCCAAGAAGAGAACAATAGCAGAATGTCAAGAGGAGGTGACGTTATACACAGGTGAGCAGAGAAACCTTTTATTTCATCATGTAAAGTTGATAAGCTGGAAACCTGCCTAAAATGTAAGTCTTTTCCCCTCAGCTTTCACACTGAGGAAAGAGAACTTGGAGACTTTGGAGGCCATCAGTTATATGGCTGCTGTCCTTGGAGTGCTTCCGTCTGATTTTACCTATGCAGGAATTAAAGACAAACGAGCCATCACCTACCAGGCCATGGTGGTGAAAAAGATCTCTCCAGAGCGGTAAACAGTTCTGTCTTTACCAATATTTATTTGTCAATATCTCCTTTGTCATTTAAGTTGTTATTAATTGTAAATGTCAATTTTTGTTGGCTATGTTCTACTCTACAGGGGATTAAATCTAGGGTCTGGGGGTGCTCGGCGTTTCTGCAGAAAACTTTAATAGAAAAACAAACTTTTAGGGCTGTCAAAGTTCATGTGTCAACTTCAGATAATGAAACATGTGAAGCATTATGGTTTTAATATTCGCATTCTGAAAATCAGATAACTTTGACCAGTTTATTCTGATTTGTAGAACTGTCAGGAAATCAGAAAAATTAATTGCAAATATTTTTTTCATTCTTTTTTTTTCTTGGAATCACGGAATGGGGTTCATGGCTTATTTGATTCAGTTTGTCACATAACATTTCTATTGGCAGGTTGCAGGACAAAGTCTCAGATTTTGAGAGGAGGGGAATGCAGATCGCTCATGTCCGTCCTGTTTCTGAGCCCCTTAATCTCGGCAGACTCCAGGGAAATCACTTTGATCTTGTCATCAGAGACCTGAAGCCTCATGGGAAAAGTGAACTTACAGAGCTGCAACATCTTGTGAAAGAGGCGGTGGAAAATGTGAAGGTAAATATATGTTCACTAGTATTTAAATAATAATGGCATAGAGACACACTGCTACTAAAAAATACCACCATATAAATGTTTTTTTTTTTGTTTGTTTGTTGTTGTTTTTTTAATAGAACAGAGGCTTTGTAAATTATTACGGTCCCCAGCGGTTTGGAAGTGGATTATGTGTCCAAGCAGACCAAGTAGGGCTTGCGCTCTTAAAGGAGAAAATGGTACCAGTTTAAGTCATTCATTTCTATATAATGTTTATATGTGGTGTACTGGCTTAAACACTGTGTATTTGAGCAGGAGGCTTCTGTTAAGCTGTTCTTCACTCCAGAGGATGGCGATGATCTCCAGAACAAGGCAAAACGTCATTTTCTTCTCACTGGTGTGTTCTCTGATAATGAAGTTTCTGGTAGTTCACCAAAAAAATGAAAATTAGGTCATTGCTTAATGTCATTCCAAATCCATTTGACTTTCTGTGCATACAGTTCTTGTGCATCCAAGAACAAGTGTATCTCTCTCTTCAGGTAATGCCAAGGAGAGTTTGTCTCTCATGCCAGCTTATAAAGCCAGAGAGCGCCTTATGCTCCGAGCACTTCACCGATACGGCAGCGATCAGGAGGGATGCATACGTGGCTGGCTCAGTTTACCCCACAGCATGAGGGTCTTCTACCTCCACTCTTACTGCAGCAGAGTGTGGAATGAAGCGGCCAAATACCGGCTCCAGACACTGGGTTTGAAGCCTGTCCATGGAGATCTAGTTTATTGGTCTGGATCTGAAAAAAGACTCAAAGACACAGCAAAGGAACTGAACACTCCACAGGTTAGGAACTTGGTTTATTTCGTGCTATGGAGAAAGAAAAAAGTGATGTACTGTATGTAGTTAATGAGATACAGATTTTAATGTTTGCAGGATAAAATAGATCGACTTTGTAGTCATTTCAGTTGTCATTTCTTTTATATATTGACATATTTATGAATGTAATAAATGATAACTTTATATTTCTGTGTTGTAGGTCCATGTTGTGACCTCCGTGGAGGAAAAGGATGAAGTTTTTTCATTAGACCAGGTACTAGGTTCAATTGTTTCCTTTCTTCTGACTGAGTCTGCTCTGTTATCCCTGACCCATTTCTTCTGAATTTCTTCTAGGTAATTCTTCCGATGCCAGGAAATAGTGTCAAATACCCAGAAAACTTGCTGGGCCAGTGGTATCAAAACCGATTGGCTCAGGATGGCTTGGGGTCATCCCGTTTCAGGGTGACTTCCCTTAAACTCAACATCCCGGGATGTTATCGCCTGTTGCTCGCAAAGCCACAGAACATGGCATACAGTCTGCAGACCTCAGAGGAGCTGCAGGGTCAGTCAGATCAAACTTGTGTGCCCAGTCTATCAGTAACCTTTGACCTGGATGCATCCTGCTATGCTACTGTGTGTCTCGGCGAGATTATGAAGTGTAATCTCTCATAGTTTATTTAAAGTAATTGTTCACCCAAAAATTAAAATGCTGTCACCATTTACTCACCCTCAAGTAGTTCCAAACCAATAGTGACCAAAAACAGCCTGGTAACTAACTTTATTATGGTGTACAAAGAAATTCACAAGTTTGGATCTACCTGAGGGCTAATAAATGACAGAATTTAGATTTTTGGTGATTAAAAATGCTTACAGACTAAAAATAATTTGGATATTTTTATATTGTTTTTGAATCAAATACGAGGGGCTGTTTTGTGCCGTGTTATGCAAGTGATTACCAGTTCCTGTCATTTGTGCCTTCACTTACGGGAAAATAAGATGTGGTTGATGAACTTTGGATGACTCTTGAAGTTGTACATGCAAAGATTTAATAAAAAATATCTTAAGCCTGATTGTTTTATTGTTTTTAATGAGTGAATATTTTTCAGCTTAATGCATTTAACATGATTTCAGTATCTCACCGGTAAAGTCTCATGGCAAACACACTGTCCTGATGTGAAGCAATAGCTCAGAATGAGTTGATCAGGCTGAGATGAATATTGACGAAGCCTGTGGATAAGGGCTGACTTACTGATCTAGAAGTGATATCGTAGCTCTATGCACTAGTTTTCTGTACATAAAAAGATAGAAAAAAAGGCTTTGATTATTGCTAACATTATTGCTCATATATGGCGTTATAAATACTATTAATTTATCAATCACAGTCTCTCAGGTGTTGTTTCAATCTTGATACTGAGGTCAACTCCCACTCTTGTTTTTTTTTATCAACAACTTTATTTACAACTCTTGCCCCCAGTTTCACATACAAGACTTAAGCTAGACTAAATTGCATGTTTGAGTTGTCTCAGATGACAATATCTTGCTCTGACACAAAAAAAATGCACAGTTATAATTTTTCTTTTTCTGTAATTTTTGTTAAATATCTTAATTTAACTAATGTCTAGTCCTGGCTTAAGCTAAGCCCCATTTGTGAAACTGGGGGATTGATTCACAAACAAAGCTTAAACCTAGTCCTAAACGAAATGTCTAAGCAGATCTGAGCTGTTTCAACTAAAAAAAAACTTGCACTGACTGGTTTTAAAACGTCCTAATTGAACTATGGACAAACCCTGGCTTAAACAACCCCACTCCTTGTGAAGAATTGTCTACATGGACAAGCACATGGTGTAAGCCATTTGAATATACAGTAGTCAACATTTGAAGTGGATAAAGTTTCATCAAAGTTGTCCTAAAACCAAAAACAAAACCCATTCTTGTCTTAGGACAACTTTGATGAACTTTTTGAACCACTTCAAATGTTGACTACTGTCTCAAGATAAGGCTCTGATTGAGACATGAGTTAAATCAGCTCAAATATTACAGCACACTCAAACTCAACACACTTAAATCTGCAGACTCAGTGGCTCAGGTGATAAAACATTGCAGTTTCCTCTGGGAGACACAAGTTTGATTGCATATTTTGCATAATGCATGTTTTAAATGGTTGAGAACTGAATAGTAAAACTCTACCTAAAACCTAAAACACCATAGAACTCATTTGGCTCAGTGGGTAAAGTGTTGTACTTTAATCTTGGAGATCGGAGATCAAATCCCACTCTCACTTTTTCATTTGATGTGGAAATAAGCCTAAAGCTGAAAACTACATCACAAGCTGCAAGAACTGCTTACGTTTTTCAAAAACCTCTGACAATAAGTGCATACATCTGCTTAGACCCTGAGCACTTTTCTACGTCAAAGACATGGAATATTTTACAGATATGGCATGGATTTAAGCAAGATCAAATCTGTGTTTATGCACATACTATAAACCAGACTCAGTGGCTCAGGGGTAGAGCGTTGTTTTTTTTAAATGTTACAGTCCTGAGTTCAAGCCTCACAACTGCTTGTTAAGGTTTGGTCATTAAATTGAACAAAGGTTTTCAAATGACCCCACTCCTTGTGAAGAAATATATAAATGGACAAGCACATGGCAAAAGCCACATATTTATATAATTAAAGATTAATTAAGACATATATGAGCTAAAAAATTACAAAACACTTTAAAAAAAGCACACCTAAAACTAACTTATTCAGTGGCTCAGTGGTTAAAGTCTTGTCCTTTGACTGTGAAGACCTGAGTTCAAACCCCTTTCTTTCTTATTTGAAATTGTTGAAAACTCAATACAACCCTACTGAAACACCAACAAAAATAAATGATTCAGTGGCTCAGTGGTTAAAGTCTTGTCCTTTGACCTTGAAGACCTGAGTTCAAATCCCACTCTTTCTTATTTGAAATTGTTGAAAACTTAATACAACCCTACTGAAACATCAGCAAAAATAACTGATTCAGTGGCTCAGTGGTTAAAATACTGCACTTTGGTCTTGGAAGACCTGAGATCAAACCCCACTATTGCTTATGTTAAATCACTGATTAGAAACAATGCACCACAAAAGACAACACTCAGCGTGAAAGCCACGATGGCGCTAGTGGTAAACACACATTGGTTGTGGACAAGGTTACAGTAAAGGCATGGGTTCAAGTCCCACCTTGGTGTGTCGGGAACACACGAAAGAAATAACTGGGGCGGTACATCAGAGAGTGGCGGCAAAGAAACAGACTGGCTACACAGCCATAAGAAACACGGACTATCTGAGAAAGAAACATGAGAAACACGGACTACCTAAGAAAGAAACATGAAAAACACGGACTACCTGGCAATGAAACACGGACTGGCTGACATAACTGGGGTGATAAAACAGCTGAGGCTGGCAAACAGAGGGCAGTAACACAGATGGAGAGGCGGAGCTGAGAGAGAGATGGGACTGAGAGAGGCGGAGCTGGAAGTAGAGGCGGAGCTGGAAGAAGAGGCGGAGCTGAAAGAGGAAAAAGCGAGAGAAAAGAAAAAAAGCGTACTTTTTTTTTTTTGGAAAAAAAATCGAAAAAATTAAATAAATCAGTAGCAGAGGGGGGATTTGAACCCAGGTCTCTGATGTCCACTTTAGATCTCATGCCTTCTGCTCTGCCCACTGGACCATCAGTGCCTCACACTAACAAATGTTCCTTTGTATTATTTGACGAAAACGCAAAAATTATATATTTAAAAAAAAAATAAATAAATAAAATAAAGACTCTGAAAGAAGATTTAAATTGTAAAAAAAAAATATTTTAGAATTTCATTATTGTAAATTTAGGCAAAGGAAAACTCATTTTGGGTAAAAAAACAAAAACAAAACAAACAATCAAAAGTTCAATCAAGATAAACCAAAAGCACACATGCATAAGTGAGTGAATGAATACCAGGATTTAAAAGTATCAAAAAAAGCTGTTCCTTAAGTATTTACTACTCTAGAGTACACATTCCTGTTTCTTAAGCTTTGCTATTTGAAGATTTAAATAATTTTGACTTTCAAAATTTAGCTTGCTTTGGACATTTAACACTTTCATTTTGTTTAGTCTAGTTAGTATTGCATCAAATCAACTGACCGTTCAATAATCGAGATCTGACAGCAATACATAAGAATTATTTTATACCTAAAAACATATTTAGCCAGTCCCTGAACTCATTAAAAGTTATAGGGTTAATAAATAGTTTAGGTGACTCTTTTTGTTGTTGTTGTTGTTTATTTTTTAACACTGTTCACTTTAAACACATTTAAATCACAATTTAGTCATGTTAGTACTGCATTAAAATCAACAGATTTTTTAATAATCAAGATCTGACAGCTATAAACAAGCATTATGTTTTACCTTAAAACAGTCCCTGTACTAATTATCTCAAATTTATAGGCCGCATGAAACTGGAATATAAACACAGACATAAGCATTTTTGGCTAACACAGAGCACTTGTATCATTATGTCTGTCCACATGCTTCTGTTGTGATGTAACAATCCAAACATCCCTTATTCTGTAACGTTAGAGATTAGACATTACATTGTCTTTTGACTTCCAATTGCACAAAAGAGCTACAAATCTTTGTTTACATAAAAAAGCTTGAGTTTTGTTCTTTAAATAATTCAAATGACTGATATAGAACACCAAAAATGAAAGATTAAATCGTGGATAATAAAATAGATTGCATTGATAAAAATAAAGTGTGCCCTAAATCATCAGAGCTTCACACAACATCAACTATATATTACAATAATAAAGGCATAATTATAGCATCAGCAGATGAAAGCCATATTCAAGAATATCCTACGTCATATTGTATATGAATCATCTCCTTAGGTTCACAACAACTTGTTAATTGACAGTGTCAGCCAAAGAAATAGCAGCATCACTAAAATAATCTAGCAAACACATTACGCTCCGCTTTAACATATCAGAAACAAACGCGGGCGGCAATATAATGCGTGGAAGTTACAAGAGAAAAGCAGTAATGCGTAGAGTTACTCACAGGTGCGTCGCGTGACAGTCGATTATCACAGCGCGTGTCGGTTGATTTTGCTGTTGGGATGAAATATGTCACATACGAGTTTGTCATCCATCTGCAGACACTGTACTTTTAAGTAAAATGCTCCAAATGTTTTCGGTGAGTGTCATAATAGTGTCATGTTGTTTCCAGAGATGGAAAGGTGTCCTTTGGAACGTAAATCCTGCCTACGCTACCTAGTGGAGCGGATGGGAAAAAACAGGGATGCGACAAATCGCTCTTAATTGCAACACTCGGATTTAAAACGTGTAGCTTACTTCAGTATTTCATATTTTTAAAAAGCTCTATTTGTTGCATTGAATGTAAAAATGTACGTGGTCACCCATAGATATATATACTGATAGTATATATATCTATGGTGGTCACCGGCTTCCTCTTGCGGTCAGCATCTGAATCACAGCAGGACTGATACTGTTGCGTTCTCAGGACGTAAACGTTTCCGGAAATTATAGAGCATCAAGGTGTTTGGGGCGAATAGTGGAGGTTTTTAATCAACTTGAAACGATTAATTTAAAATTCAAGGTTTGGATTATGTCTTTGAAATGAAAAAAGGAAACGTTCCGGCAAGAGCGTAAGGTAAGTAAGGTGCAGTTATTGTTGATCAACAATATGCAAATGATAGGAATGATTCAAATAATTTCAGTAGGTTATTTTTTTAGTAAAAAAAGTAAGTAGGGTCTTTTTTGATTTCACGACAAGCTGAATTATTTTTACCACTACATAATGTATAACGTCATATAGGTATTTTAATACATTAATATTTCTGCAGTAATATGTAACTTATTTTTTGTTCAAAATTTGTAAAATGTATATGATGAGCGAGTACATCATGTATTCTGCTTTCAGGGCACTGATCTCTCTTATCCTGAATCTCTGCAGGACACTTAAAATAAGTGCTGATATTCTAACTATTGTATCCTGGTCAGGCCGGCACCTCTGCGAAGTAACACATACGTGCATGAATCGCTATAGACATTAACATGGAGAAGTAGCTCCGAATAGAATGTTCTTCATCAGCTTTTCCTGGTTTAGATATCAATGCTTTTCTGTTTACGATTAGATATCTTTATTGGCTACTGAAATGCACCAATGGTTTGAATATCAATTAAAAATGTGGGCATACTCGATGCTATGGACTATGATTTAAAAGTAATGAAGTAGATTATTTTGCCAAATTTTTACTGAAGTACAAGTAAAAGTACACCTTTAAAAACATACTCAAAAAAGTACAAGTATGCCAAAAAAGGACTTAATTACAGTACCGTGAGTAGTTGAGTTTTGTTACCTCCACCACTGGAATAAGTGTGGTATTTAAAAAAATAAAACGTGTAGGAATCCTGATCTACAGACTGGGGGAATCACTCTGCTTACGATAAACGAAAATATATAGATAGTTAGAAATAAGAAAAATTTACTGTGTGGTGGTTCAGTACTGCAACTGAATGCTGGTAATTTCTTCTGTGTGTATCTTCGATTGTAGCTTTTTTGCAGCGCCTTCTGTGGAACTACATACAAGGAAGTAATTAACGAGGAAACAAATAAGCCAAGTACATACAACAATGCAGATCATTCTAGAAGTAAAGCAGCAGCTAAGAGTGATGTTTTTAACCAAATTTGTCATTTGTCAGCATCAAATTAAATTAAGTTAAAATCTTCAGGCCACTGTTTTCTAATCATCTCTCAACTCAAGCCAAATAATTTATGTGGATATAAATGTGTTGAAGCCACAACTTAAGGGACAAAAGATCTCATTTTGGGCTATTAGTTTAATTTATGGCCAGGTATTTTTATTATTTAAAGTGCTTTGCATCATTTTTGTTCACAGTTAATTATTTATGTTGATATATGTAGATTAATGATTATAATCATAATGGCTAATATTTTATAAATTGTTTAAAAAGTTAAATAGGTAGCATTTTACCAAAGTGCCTTTTAAATTTCTACAGGCCCGGCTTTTCTGATTATTATAACAGACAACTTGCATAATTGTTTTGTTCAAATTTAAAAATGCGTCCCAAACATTTCTGTATGTTAAGGAATATTTTGGGGTCACTCCTGTGAACGACTAGAATGCATTTCGTTCTTAGTAGGTGCGCTTCATCCTTTTGACCGCCAGATGGTAGTAATTGTGCACAAAAGTTTTGCTTGATGACCCGCAAATTCAATGTTTATATTCAAAAGAGGTTGAGATGATAACTGCACTTCCCTATTGGATAATTTTCTATAAAACCATTAAAATGATAAACACATACATTCATTTAAAGAAAATATTGTTTAGCTATTGATTTTGTTCGGTCTGTACTTGAAAGACCAGCCTTGCAGCTAGTGCTCAGTATCTTTGGTCAGTCGGGGTTGGACTTGTAGAGGAAAGTTTATAAAAACACAGGCTCTCATTCATAAGAAACATAAACAGGCCTCTATTTCCCCTTAAACAAGTCTCTTTATATGTATCGGACTTTCAGATTAGATTATGTCTCTCATCCTTTACCTTTGTTAGTCATCGCCTAAACTCTATAAGAATTATAGATAGGGTACAGTATTGATGTTAAGCTTTAAATAAGCATCAAATCCCAAAGGACAGAGTAGAAAGGACAAATGAAGGCATTGGGTCATAATGTTTCTTTCCCAGTCATCTTAAATGATTGCATTCTGGCTTCTTGATCCAGAGAAAGTTTCACATAGTTCTGACCTCAGAGAGCAGTGTGTTTTGTGTGCCTCAGCTACGGTGGTCACTGTTTAAATCTGTCAGGACGGGGTATGTTGTTTATACCTCAGTGTCAGCTGTGGTAAGCAACCGATGAGCAAGCGCAGTCTTCATTTTAGTCTGGATTTTTAATTTGTTTTGAACTGAAAAACAATGCTCTCTGTCTTGTTTTGACAAGAATTGGGTTGTTGACATTGAGAGCCCAGCGTCCTCTCCTCTTCTCTACATTTATCAGATTTGTGAAGCTTGGCTGAAGCAAGCACTAACGTTAACAAATCATCAAAGCAGTTCTGGAGTAATGTGTTGAACTTCACGGATGAATCTCACACAGAAATGTTTGGGTTGTATTTCACCCCAAAATTAAACGGTAAAAAACAATAGATTATATTTTGAATACATAAAATGAGCCCGTTCAATTAATATAATCCTTAAGTGAAATGAGCACATTAAAATGCCAAAATAAATAAATGTATTAATCATATATATATATATATATATATATGCACACATTTTGACTTGTTTTAAGGACATTACATCAAAGTTGGATCAGCCTGTAGTGTGTTTTTCCCTTAAATTTTGAGTGTGACTCCAAATCCAGACCTCCATGGGTTAATAAATCTGATTTCCATTGAAAACTTTTTGTGTGATTTTTGTTGTCAGCACATTCAATTATGTAAAGAACAAAGTATTTAATAAGAATATCCCAGTCATTGAGATCTAGGATGTCTTATTTTTAGTGTTCCCTTTATTTTAGCATCCAAGTGTCCTAAATTTTCTCTGTGATGGCAGGAACATGGTGCACAAATCTGTTTGGTGTCACTCTTCGGGGAAAACATATTGATCTGTGGAAACCACTAGCTAAATTATCAACAACTGACATGCAACAGAGATCGAGAGCAATCGTTGGAGGCAATGTTTCCAATGTTTTAACATTTCAGAGAGGGACTCGGCCAACTGAAATAAACACACAATCAATTCAGCTCACAAGTTTTTAGCCGTGCTGTTTTTTCCCCTCCATTTCATTACCACAGTCTCTTGATGCTGTTTTCATGTATCATCTGCAATCGTAACATAATGTTTGGCGTATGAAAATGCCAAGGTGCTTTCCAATGGGAATTTTCACTGGATGGGTTTGAAATTAAAAGCTCTTGTAAAAACTATTGTGCGCTCTGCTATGATGAGGAGTTATTTGGTTGCCATGGTGAGGGAAAGCTCGTTATTTTTAATGGTTCTACGCTCTGCGCTGGAGAGCCTTAAGCAATGGCACTGACAAACTGCCAACCTCAGCAAACGCTCTGTGTGGGGCGCGTTATAAGGGTGAAAGCGTCTACACACACATACACACACACAGGCCTACATGAAAACGCTGGCACACGTAGACGCCTTTAACAGAAATCAGTCTGCCCTCTTGTGGAGGTGGCCTGCAAACAAACATATCAACCACTTTCAGCCCACAGATCAGATTTACTGTCTATAATTGATTGCATGAGATCTTGTCATTTAGGCTGGAGGACGGGAGGAACAGCTGGGATGGACTTGTAACAGAATCAGGGAATAATAAATGTCTCTCAGCTCCACTCTATGACCATCATTCCTCAGCAGGAGACACACATCCATCCATCACTGCCAATGAAAGATAGCCAGAAGCCCTGCAGTCTTCACTTAAGCATTTTTTACTCAGTCCCTTTCTTATCTTATTGTGATTTTGCCAAGTAGGACATGTTCCTGGATTAAAAACGTTGATACCGGAACAACATTTCTTAAATTGAACCAATTAGATATGATGAATACCAAAGCACCAAAAGTCCATCCTTACTGCTAAAGGGATTGTTCACCCAAAACTTGAGATTCTGTCATCATTTACTCACCCTCCGAAATGTGTTTCAAATCTGTATGAGTCTCTGTCTTTAGCTGAACACAAAAGAAGATATTTTGAAGAATGTTGGTTAACAAATAGGCATTGATTTGCATAGTATTTTGTTCCATACTATGGAAGTCAATGGCTACTGTTTGGTTGCCAGTATTCTTGCAAATCTTCTTTTTTTTTGCCCAGCAGAAGAAAGAAATTCATATATGTTCTGAACAACTTGAAGGTCCATAAAACTGACAGGTTTTCATTTTTGGGTGAATGATCCACTTGAAGCCATTTGATCGCTTTGAACAGATCAAAATGTAAGTCAGGCCCAGCAATATTATTGGGAAAATAAAATCAAATTCACGCTCACTTCTGCTGGATGAGACATCGACCTTAAGCAGGAATTCTTGCTCCAAAAAAATAACTAATTCTGCAGACATATGTTTCTTCAGTGAAACAGGCTGGATGGACATTAGGGAAGGATCTGGCCTCATGTCTTTTCAGAAGGAGGATCGGTACAGGTCACGCTCGCCGCCTGTTGTTGCTCATGCTTCAGTTCACTAGAAGACATGAGCTGATGCAAAGATTCTCTTCATGTGCTTTTAAAGGATTAGTTCACTTCCAGAGCAAGATTTTCCTGATAATTTACTCACTCCATGTCATCCAAGCTGTTCTTTCTTCATTCGCAAAGAAATTAAGTTTTTTGAGGAAAGCATTTTAGAGGTTTTTTTTCTAGTGGACTTCAGTAGCTGCCAACAGGTTAAATTTCCAAAATAACAGTTTCAGTACAGCTTCAAAAGGCTCTTCTCCATCCCAGCTGAGGAATAAGGGTCTTATCAAGGAAAGTGGTTGTATTATTTTTTTAACCACAAATGCTTGTCTTGCACTAGCTCAACTTCACACATTATGTAATCACGTTGGGTAAGACGCGTGGTTAGTTCTGTGTACTTTGCTTCAAAGGGTAAAAAATATCACCCTTTTTAAAATATTTTTATGAATTTTAGTTTGTTTGCATGTTATCGTGGGTCAATTCGTTGGCCTATCCAGAGTGACCTTTCCAATGAGATTGTGCAAAATTACCATTTGTAGTTAAAAAGTAAAATTTTTTAAGGAAATGACTGAATGTTTTGCTAGATGAGATGCACAGAAGCTGCATTTAAACTGCAATTTGGACCTTTAACATGTTGGCTCCCATTGAAGTACACATATGGAGAAAAATCCTGGAAAGTTTTTCTCAAAAACCTTAAAGCCATGAATATCTTCACTCTTACAAAAAGGTGCTTCGCAATGGCATTGAAGAACCTTTTTGTCTAAATGCTTCCATAAAGAACCTTTAACATCTGAAGAACCTTTCTGTTTCACAAAAAAAATAACTATTATTAATCAGTTCTCGGCTGTTCCCTGACTCCTCTCCAATGCATAGCCTCATGGGTAAATTGTTCAGTGCATTCACAATCTCAGCAGAACTAGTAGATTATTTGAGTATTTTCCAGGTTTATGAATACTATGCATTCACATACTATGCATTATAGAAGGTATATACTGACAGAAGGTAAGAAAACTTTCTTTTCTTGATGTTTTGTTACCAAGTCAAAAAAGTAAGCCTGACAGAATAGTAAGAGCCCGCCTTTTGACTACAGAACAATTTGAGTATCTCCACATTTTTTTTTTTCTAATTTCAGAGAAAATCCACTGAAGTTACCACACCTTAGCCCTGTATGGGAAACAGTGACGCAGCCATGAACTATTTAAAAAGGGTTTAGAGCAAAGCAAACACATAAACCTAATTCATCATAGAAAGAGTTTGCAAAGCTGGCAGTTATCCGTCACATATCTTACCAGTTATTAAAATGCACTGGTTGACTTGACTTGCTGACAAGTTGAAGATAAGAGCACAAAGATGCACTGGTTATCACTCAAGTGCATCCGCATCTCATTCTCCGTCACAAAGATTCAAGAGCGAAGATTGAGAGAGCGGATAAACGCATATCTAGGCCACACATGAAGAACGCGGTTTCACTTCAGATACATCAGCTGATAAGATCTGTCCTTACTGTGACTGGGCCCTCTTACCGCAAAAGAGACACTCATCTAGTGCCATTGTTGAGCCGCTATCAGCTTTACACTACAATTTCGCTCTGAGCGCATTCGGTCAATGTACCGCCATCGTCTTTTTGTTGTGGCCTTTCTGAGCAGCAAAAAAAGGACCATTGGGATCATCCATATTATCAATATTTTTGCTTCTTCAGGTCAACGCCGGGCCCTATGAAAATAACTCTTTCAAAAGAGATGGGGCTTTGCGTTAACTAGTGGCATGAACACCGCACATGACGATTAAAGAGCTAAAGGTGAAGTCTCCGTTTGATGTGGGAAGACAGAGACGATGATACTCATTATCGCTGGCGCTGCAAATGTCTCCACCTCTGGATTGGATCAGGTGCTAACAGGTTGACATGAGGGTAATTTCTAGCTCGTCTGGGGTAATTGAAGAGCAGCCATATAGACCAGATTTATAGGCTACATTTTATGGCCCGATGATAACTTTCTCTAGTCTGCTGCGCTGTGGGATTGTTAGGCTTGGCCCTTTGCCTTAAATTAAAGGAGGTTTGGAAGGATGAGAATAAAAATACAACTCTAAACCACTGACATCAAATCCTGATCTGTGAGGTCTTGTGAGGTCAATGCCAAAACCGACATCCCATGATAAGAACCCATATGCCAGAACTCACTTTAATGCTCTTTTCTGAGAACTGACAAGGATAAACGCTTTGCAATCTTTTAGTTCCATTTAGGGGCTTCACACATTATATCACACCATGCATGGGGAAAGTTGTCACAAAGGAACGTTAATGGACTGAAATAGCCTATAACTTCTCCTGTGTGAAAACCTTCACAACTGCAAAGAGAGGAATGTAGACAAAAGTATGATTATAAATCATCTCTTCTCAATCCAGGAATAAAAAGCTGTCTAATTTTAGTGTCTGAAGTGGTCGAACAGTAAAACGAACCGTTCCCTTTACTTGAAGTATTATCTCTATCTTTGTACCTCTTGGTTGGCCGCCATGGCGGCCATCCGAACTGAAAAAAAAAATTAATCACCTCCATAAGTACATTTAGCTAAAGAAATAATTGAATCTTGTCTAAGGCTTTGAAAAACACAGCTCTTAGCAGAGATTGTTATCTGCTGGGATATGGATGGACCTCAAATGCTTATTGAGCTGTTTTAAAAGGGGAAATCCTTCCAACTGATGACATGACAGACTTGAACAGAACACTGTGGGTCTTCCACATTACTGATTAGAAATATAAAACCACTGTGTGAAAACGCCACGCTTTTAAAGCACAAGATCGGAAGATGAATGTCTACATTAGCCCACATATGAGTACTAGTTTTTAAAACGTTCCAAAATGTACCAGGACTCTGCTATTCATTATCATTTTAATCAATCATAATCTCATTTTAAGCAATATCCTCATTTGCATTACTGGCATTTTTGTGGGAACATTTTATTCTCATAACTTAGGGTATACCTGATGTGGCAAATAAAACATCGAATTAAATGTGAAAATTTAAAGTGGAAAAACTTAAATAGTAAATACTCCAATAAACTTTAGAACTTGGAAAAATATATTTTTTGTATATTGCTTTTCTGCACGCTTAAGTGTCAATTTGTCTACAGTCATGTAAAAAATATTTGTTAAAAAAATCACTATTTTATTAGACTTTATAGACATGCATGATGTGTTATTTTTAAATAATGATATTCATATTTTGTGTTTCTATAATCACATATTATCTATAGTTTAAGATAATATCTATATTTATTTATAATTTTTTTATTCTAATTATTATTAATTTATACAGACATTATATTATATCATACTGTATAAATAATTGTTCATTCATACACAATTTATTAACATTTTTAGTTATAATTATAATATTTTATAATTCTAAATTATATAATAAATGATAATAAAGTAGACAACATATATATATTATTTTCATTAATTATTATTAATTAATTATTATTTTTTAAATTATATTATTCTTTGTTGTGTTGTTGTTGTCTCTGTGTACTGGTAGCTGTGACACCAAAACAAATTCCTTGTATGTGCAAGCATACTTGGCAATAAAGCTCTTTCTGATTCTGATTCTGATTCTGATATATATATATATATATATCAGACAAAATAATTGTCAAAATACTCGTTATCTACTAAAATTTTAATATGAAATATCAGTGCATGCTTATTTTTCTTTTTTTAATTATTATATGAATGTACAGTGATCATCAGCTGATCATTATTGCAAAATGAAAACCTTTAGTGCCACACAATTTTGATATTTGCCTTAATAACCAGCTGACCATTATCTCCTAATGTACTAAACATTATAGAAAGGCTAAATGTGACAGAGATTGACATAAACAAGGCATTTTTGAGTGACTAAATATGCTCTACTGGCCTGACACACTTATTTTTTTCAGCTGTGTTATCTAACATGTCCATCTTTTACATGAAGCACAGTCTGTCACTGAAACAACAGCGTGACCGTTATCTCGCCTCCATATTAGGCCAGTGCACTAGGCATTAGTTCAAAACAAAGCCTCACGCCCTATATCTGGCCTGGATCAATGCATTGACTCTTTTTGTACTCACAAAAGCAGAGAGGCTGAGAGTGGATCAAACAGCCCACATTCCCACGCCGTCACTCGGGCGTCCTGCAGGACAGCACAGGGTCCTGACGCACGTGCATCTGCTCACACACCCAGCAGACACAATCAGCCTGCGATCTCATGACCACGAGACGTGTTTGAAGCAGAGCCGCCGGAGCTCACACAACGACGAGATCTCTGTGAGAAAAGGTTGGAATGAGTCCCTGAGGAGAACAGCTGAGGAAGGGGAATGCTTTGTACACGATACAGGGATACAGTGATACAATCCAAAAAGCATGTGACAGAGAGTTATCCACACGAGGGATATGTTTATTTGAATACACAGAGAGCATTTTATTGACTGTATATAGGTGTTTCTGGTGTTTAGCTGTCAAGCTCTAAAAAGGACAAAAAGCATTGCATATGCCTCATTATAATACACATTCAATTATGAATTTAAATAATTTTGGGGGGGGCATAAAATATATAAATATATATATGTCTATATACACACACACACACACACACACACACACACACACATATATATTTGTTTTTTTCAAAGTTGCAAATAAATATTATTGAAATTATTGATTATTGCATGAAATGAAACACCATTTCTATACCATTGTTTTTGTAGTCTTTTTCTTTTTCTTTTCTAAAACAGTCCTGATTTATTACAATAAAATATTGATTCAGTTTCTACTTAAATTCTCAATTCTGCTTAAAAAATGTAATGTTTAATTATTCTTTTGTAGTTATTTTTGAAATTGACTAGCTATTAACAGTGATCCAAAGTAAATCCTACAGCATTTTGTTTCAGTGTGTTGAATAATAACAGTATTTTAACACTTAAAACGGCTTTACTGCTTATTTTTATTTTAATAATTTGACATTTTGGCAAAAAAAAAGGTTAGTTCAGGTTGTAAAATGTCACCTTTTACACTTTTTAAATGAATGATATTTATAAAACATTCTTTTGACCTTGCACAATATATTTGTATTAACAGTTTTGAAACTGAATTAAGAAAGTTTACACTCAAACTTACCGTTTTTGCCACTGCCAACTATACTTCAATAGAAGTCTTTTGCATTCCACACAATGAATAAAGAATTACAGGTTTGGAACGACATGAGGGTAAGTAAATAACAACACTTTTCATTTTTTTGTGAAATATTTCTTCAAGTTAAAGGCTCGTAAGTCAGTGTTAATTGCATAAATGAATTGAATGTAATGTGAGAAAATAAAACCACATAATGCATCACAAACGTTTCTTTAACAGATGCAAACAGACAGAGGCTTGAAAAACTTAGTGCTTCAATGCAAAATTCTCATAAAAACTCTCCAGAAGCTAATGAGTTTGCCTCTCTTGTTTATGGTCTGTGGCTGGAGTCTAGTTTGAATGCATTACACAAAAGACGCAAAACCCACAATTAAAACCATGCCTTTCAAATCTGTTTACGAACCACAAGAAACCAGGTGATCCGCAGCATATGCATCAAAGAAAAGACTAAATCCAAAATAAGGCCGACCTAACTGAGTTTTCTCTATCAGTACCTTTTCATTTAAGTGAGTTTCGCTATGATTTTAAATTCTGCATTTGAAGATTTGCTTAATTAGATTACGGTTTATCCAGCAATCTTTCACAAGCTTAATTCAGCCCAGAAAGATAGAATCATTATGTTGACTGCAGTAGATTAAACACATGTGGGGAAAGGATTTTTGATGACTGCCATTAAGAAGTACATAATAGACTGGGCGATTAAAAAATGCTTACATGAGTTATGTAAGGCTAAGTTTTTTCAAGTAAAAGTGAAACAATGTGAAATCCCCAGGCCTGTCGCGGTGGGCTCGTGTTTTATACCGATTCACCCTCGAACTCAGCTCAATGCCTTCAAATAGCTAAACAATGAGCCGGATTGTGTTCGGCGCTAACAGATTTTGTGTAATGCGCCTAAATTAACATGTGATAGTGATTTAATGCCCAACACTTTCCCTTGTAGTGTGTGTGAGTGGCCTGGTGGACTTGCACAAAAGCAGCTTCATGGATCGGTCATTAGCACACCATTAGGGTTGCTTTTACGGGGGCTGTCAGCCAGTCCCCAGTACAAGCTGAAGTGAAAGGAGGAATCAATCTAAGAAGGAGGAAAACCCTTTTTCCTGAATCTAAGCAGGCATTTATCTGTGTGTGCAGAAAGAGCTGCAAGATACCAGCTTAATCTGAATTGTCCTTATTCACAGAGAAACTCTTTCTATTCAGTGTTGTCACAGATAGAAAATACAACAGTGGCCATTCTGAGATGTAAAACAACAAAAATTAATACTTTTAAATTATATTATGGAGCAGCCAGTTACCCAGCATGCCTTGCAGCAGGCTCAGAAGAGATTGAATGAGGACTGAATTCTTACCTTAATGTCTTGAAGTGTGTAAAATAAGTTGGTGGTTATAAAATCTGTAGTCTAGAAGTATAGAATTTGCAGGTTGTGTTGAAGTGATTACCCTCATTTAAATATATAGTGCCAAAAGTGTAGTGCTGGGTTGCCAGTTATTGATATTATCTGCACTTAAATCTTCTACTGATTTACCATCACACAAAACAGTGTTTGTGTGTGCCTGGGGATGAACTGTTTTGTTGTGTAATCATTCTGAATTATCTGATTCAGTTCATGTTGGTTGATAATGTAAATATTTTTTTGGTAATATTATGGTAGAAAATTAACTAATTGTTAATAGTGCTAAATTATGAAGTACCTGGGATACTTGTGATAGCTGAAGTAATGAGTAATGTTTTGTAGTGCAGCTGGATACCCAGAATGCCCTGTGGCTGCCTCAGAAAAAGAATTAAATTGTGTACAACAGTTTGGGAGAGTGTTCATTAATGCGCCTTGCGTTTGTGTGGTTACCCTCACTGAGGTCTCTAGAGCCGAAAGTGTAGTGCTGGGTTGACAAACTCAGTTGCATCGCTGAGTATAAGTTTGTTGTCATGTGTGATGTCAATTAAGTGTTCTGCCAATATAATAAAGGCGCATGACATCACAAAATATTAGAAGGCATGATTTATATGAATATCATGCAACTACGATGAAAAGTGTGTAGTTTTTAAGTGTTATTAAAAAAAATGTTTTCATACGGCTGTTAAACTAAAAATTATAGTTTTAGGTTTCAATAATGAGAGTCTTTCAAATAAAATAAGCAGTCGACAGACTCGTGCGTTCATGAGAAACTGTAGTTTTAGAATTTGTTTGGTTACCGTCATCGAGGTCTGTAGCGTGTAAATGTAGTCCTGGGTTGACAAGCTGAACTGTATTGTTTGCCTGTTTGTTTCTCCATTCAATGTCAACTGTTCAATAACACGTTAAGTGTTGCTTATGTTGTTGACATACTATGTTTTGTGGTTAAATAAACAACTGCACAAATCAGCTGTGCTATAAAAAGTGTCGTGTTTTTATTGCAATTTGTGAATTGTTGTTAAGAGCATGTGTTAAAATACTTTGACACTTTTAAATGAAAACAAGTAGATCTAGGTTTCGTTATAAGTGTCAGTAATGATGAGTTTTAAAGAATTCAATAACATTTTTACACAGTGTGCCTTGCAGCAGGCTCCAATCCTTGTGTAAAACGGTTTGGGAGGGCGCTTGTGAAAAGTTTTAGAATTTGTTGTATTAACGCATGTTGCATTTGTGTGGTTACCCTCATTTAGGTGTATAGCGCCGAAAGAGTAGTCCTGGGTTGTCAAAGCTAATTGTAGTTTGCTTATATTTCATATTTGTGGTGTTGCGAATTATTTCGTCTTTACAGCAATGAAATCTGATGCCACAATAAACTTGATTTCATGTATAACTGTTATTTGTTTAGTATGAAATGATTGCTTTTACACAATGACAAACTCCATAAAAAATGTCAGTTGTTATATTTTATATACTTCTCCACTCATTTTGTGTATTTATAGAATGTATAGACTAATGTTGGAAACATTAAATGTGTCATTAAATATGAAGTGCATGTTTAATTTGTGTTAATTTTATTAATTATAGTTCTTGTGCGTTTATTAAGAAAGCTTGCTAATTATGGCTAATTTGAGATGATTAACAATCACACACACCTGTTTACTAATAAAACCTCATTTTAAAACCGCCTTTAGATCATTTAAAACTATATTAGACATCGGTTTATAAGTTTGCAATTTCAATGCTCTCTAGTGAACCATCAAAATAAAATGATGTAATGAAGCCTTGTTTGTTGAAATCACATGATATTTGTGCTGTGAAACACTTTTTTGAAACAAAATATTTGAACAAGTTTTTTTAAGTTTCATGTAGAACTGTCAATTAAAGCAGTGGTTCTCAATTGCAGTTCTGGGGACCCCCGGCGCTGCACATTTTGCGTGTCTACTTTATTTAACACACCTGAATGAGATCATCAGATCATTGGTTATGTTAGTTTCTCTTCTAACGAGCTGATTATTTCAATCAGGTGTGTTAAAAATAAGGGAGATATGCAAAACGTGCAGCGCAGGGGGTCCCCAGGACTGGAATTGAGAACCACTGAATTAAAGGATCACTGATACATGGGTTCAAATTAAAGTCTTTGCCACCTAGTGGCAAACAATACAAATTCTATAAAAGCTTTGATACCTAACATACAATTTTCTTATTTTCTAAAGTCACATGACTTGGCGAGTACATTTTCAAGCTTCATGAATCATGAGCAGTGATCTGAAAAGTGCCCAGCACTAGGAAAACGTCTCGGTTAGGTATTCTAACCCTCGTTCCCTGAAGAAGGGAATGGAGACGCCACGCTGGTGACCGACGAATAGGACTCTCGCTTCCCTATTCGTCGGTCACCGACGTGGCGTCAGTGTGACCAACTGAAAGGGAACGTCTCCGTTGCGTATTGTAACCCTCGTTCCCTGAAAAAGGGGACGGAGACGTCACGTCGGTGACCGACGTATAGGGAAGCAAGCAAAAAAGAAGCAATTACCAATTAAGACATTGGTTCATGGGTTCACGTCAAGGTTGGAAGCCCCCTAGCGGCAAACCATTAAAAAATAAAAATCGCAACACTAAGGCTGCGTTCTACTCCACTTTAAGACACACACTCACAAACTTCCCTAACTTTCTTTGAAGTGCGTTCCACAGTGAAATGGACGATTATTCAAAACGATTATGACATCATCACAAATCGCGTTAAATTTATCCCCACCCCAAAGAACTCTACAATATATCTTTTTTTTTTTTTACATTTATAACAGCTCAAGTACGACTATATACATATAGAATACTGCACCCAACTAATTCATAAGGGGGGGAAATGTAAGCAAAAAAGCAACTTTATTACGAATTTTAAGT
>JAUCNO010001091.1:11056376-11070986 GCA_032353835.1 Enteromius viviparus | reverse complement strand
AGTTTGGTTTTTCAGCAAAAGTTAATGGTTTTGAGTGAAGAGCTTCATTTTGACCTGAAAATAGGATGTTTGGGAAAATGTGTGAGGAGTTATGGATTTGTGTTTACTGTTGTGAGAATATGAGGCATAGTTTAAAGAAATGTGTTTAAGCAATCGAGAAAAACTGTAATATAATTTTGGAAAATTACAGCTTGTTTATCAATAATGTACAAAAAAAACTATTATTTTTACAAATTATATTTAACTTGGATAACACTACTGAGGAATAGTAGTATTTCAAAATAAGTTTTTCAAAATAATTTTGAGAGTAAATACATAGTAAATAAACTAGTTTGAATGTTCATAGATTGAAAAATGTTTTGACTGAAAGTCTGGGTGTGAGAAATTGTAAAATAATAAAATACATAAAAGTTTAGTTAAGGCAAGGCATAAAAAAAGAAAAGAAAAAAAAGTAATTCAGAATTAAATTAAATGAATTCATGTCACAAAAAAAGTGCCCACAGCTGAAGAGCACCCACACATTTATGTCAGGCTTTGCTTGAACACAGGCACAGCCAATGTCTGTAGATGTGCATAACATTAATGTAATCTGACAAAGTCCTTTACCGTCTTCCCATAGGCCCTTGCATGTAATGAGTCATTCCAGAGATGTGCAGTCTGCAGCTATGAGAGGTGGAATCTCTGTCCAATAAGATAGTATTATGTGGGCTACAGATAGACAGATATAGGACACCTGTGATGTCTTCTGCCTAAGCACGAGTATCTCACATGGCTGTACGGTAACCCAGAGGTCACAGATTACACCCTATCAGCACACCCCGGAGCAATCTGAGGATTGTTTCAGGGGAAATTCAACAGAACGGATTTTAACATGGTAATAGTATACATCTATCTTTAGCTAAACCTTGAATAAAGTCAAAATGTTATAAAGAATCTTGTTGGATCTGTAGAACTCTATATGGATTGTTTCATCTATAATTCCCTTTTATGAGTCACAAGATTCAGAAGAACTTTAAAACATGTCTATCTGATGAGTTTCTGATTAAACCAATAAACCACTGATATTTTTATTCGGAGTAGTATGGACCTTCCTACATAAGAAAGGCCTCTGTACTACTCATGTCAAATAGTGATTGCTTTATTTACACAGAGCTGTCAAAATCTCTTGCCATCTTTTGTGAAGTCTCAGGGGACAAACCTAATTAACTTAATGATTTTCATATACACAGTTAGTTGAATATCCGTTAGTTTGTTCAAGGATTAGATTAATAACAGATCTTCTGTTATTCCGGAAATGACTAAGAAGTATTTTCAAGACTCAACATTTCCTCGATAAATGAAAAAAGTGTTACAATTATCTCTCCTCTCCTCTATTATGTAGACCTCGGTTCTTTCCCATGTTGTTCTATTCCTTCACCATCAACACTTTTTGCGGATTTCAGAAAAACAAAAATCGGCTCATAATCTGCTGCGTTAGACGTTTTGTTTCCTGCCTATAAACATACGCTGCCACAAAAAATTGGCATATGAGGACATGACATAGATTTTGAGTGATTCTGACAGGCCAAATCAACAACAGACCCTTTTTTAGAAATGAAACAGAAAACAAGTACACAGACATAAATAAACACATTCGATTCCATAACAGTAAAATATGGATCGTGACATATTTGCTGATGTCTACAAAGTGACATGTATTATTAACTACGGGGTTATATATAGAATGACCACTTGGAATAGCTGTTGCTGTTGTAAAAGATATTTTAGATGATAACATCGGTAAATTATAGTGTAGCATGCTAAATAATCTAAAAGCTAAATAGCGTTTCTCTAGCAAAGATCAGCTTCTATATTTGAGCCATACCACCCTTGATCACTGGGTACAATCATTTACAGAAACTGAAACCTTGAGTGTTGTCATTGCTACTCTTCAGATTACATCCTTGTTTATAGGTAGACCTGCCAAACTGGGTGGCCTGAAGCTCCTGATCTAAGACCTGACCTGCCTTCAGCCTCAGGGCTTAACGATTGTTATAGGCTGCTCTGCCGGGGGTCACAACCTTCCATGGCTCGCTCTAATTATGATTGTCACATTGATGAGCTAAAGATGGGCTTGTAAATAATTTGTGAGCAAACATTTATTTTTTCAGACATGAATGCCTTCTAATTTTTTCCTAAAAAAAAACAAAAAATAAGCAATATGAATATCACATTTAATTTGTTTGTTTGTTTGTTTTTTAAACAATAAATACATATGATTTAAATTACTTGTTAGGAATTAGGATTACAAGATTTTGTTATATGAATATGTCTTGCATTTTTCTTTTTTATTTCTTTTCCCTATTTTTTTATTTTATTCTATCTATTTTTAGTTTTTATGTTAATTGTTATTGGTTGGTGGTGGGTATTACCACAAAAGAAAAAAAAGTGAACGGAAAAGAACGTAGCAGGGAAAAATAGGAATGTTATATCATATAAAAATATTATGTTTTTTAATGCGAAATATCCATTTGCATAATTACATTGAATGTGTTTTTAATTGAAAGACATGAGAAAATAATATTTTAGCATAATTAAATCCATTCTTCGTATTTCTAGATTTGTATGGAAGTTTGCTTTCTCCATGGGATTTAAAAAAAAATACAATGAGCTAATTTTGCCTTTTTAATCACAATTCTGAGCACTTATTTCACAATTTAAAAATGCTTGTGCTGCAGTTCCATGGGTGTTTTGCCCTCCAGGTCTTCGAACCAGTCACGTGACCTTAAAACTATAAATTGCAATTTTGTTACTTTAAGAAAATAAGATAATTAGACTTGCAAGCAATTTGAAACTTGCTATTGTTGTATCAAAAAGTTGTATATTTAGAATTCAGAATTCCATAGCAGAAACAGGTTTTTCTCTATAAAAAAAGCTGTTCCTTTTTAGCTATTTCAGCTATTCCTTAACAAGCACATGAAAAACGCATGTATGTTCATACACACAGATCCATTCTTTAGTGTCATGTACACCATGTCAGAAAAAGAATTAGTCTCTTCCCCATACTCTCATTCAAGGCCATCTATGATCCCATTGGGAGGCTGTTTCCTATTGGGCAGTCCAGCCTTTGGTTTTATAGTCAGAGCTCGTAAAACACGAGCAGAGGGGAACGGGGAGTTACTGTCTGCCACACTTACATCAAACGTGCTGCACTCGGCTGAAGAGGTTCAGCGCTCTGAGAAAACACTGAATGAAGTGCAAGTCTATGTTGTTGCACGTAAATCAGAGACGGTGCCTCGCAGAGACAAGACTTTTATTTCTCTGAAAGATTTATACAGCTAAACAAAGAGAGACATAGACCCTACGGTCTTTGTTCAGCTGAGAAAGAACATGTATAAAAATATGCTTAACGGTGCTTGTTAATGCAAGCCTCACTTCTGCTCACACTTAAGGTTAAGCAATCACACTTAAACGAAAAAGTGGACAAACAATGGAAAACATGGGGGAGGGGGATCCCTAAATACCTATGGATGGATGGGAGCCATTTCTTGACTCCACTATTTCATTTAAATTGGGTGCATTGTTAAGTCATTTTTCATAGTCTAAATCTAGTCATTAAACACCTAACGGCCACAAAATATCACTAAATATAATGAGACAGCATGGCAGTTTGAAGAGACTACAGTTTATGAATGCAAAAAAGATACACATGAAAAAAAAAATTTGTTTGTTTTTAAAAAATACTGTTTACATTTATTATTAAATTACAGTTTATCATTGCAGTATTCATACTGCAACGATGCAAAACTTTTCCTTTACGCCTACTTATTTTTTTGTTTTTACATGCTTGATCCTCATTTTGTTCTTTTCCACGAGCAGAAAGTCATAGAGAGACATGAAGGATATGAATCCGTGTTTGTGTAGTCTTGGCAAAGTCCCCCGCACTCCCAATCATCCCTGTTCCAAGAATAAAACAGCATAAAGCAAACTGAGTTCAAATCATTTTTCACTTGTATCTGATTCAAAGAGCAGCTGTTCATAAATATGTTTGCATTCTCCAGGGTTTGGAGGAAGACAAGTTTTTTTTGTTGTGTTTTTTTTTTGAAGCGCACTCACTGTTATGATAGTTTGGATTCCTCCCCCAACTATAGGGGCTTGAGTGTGTTTTTCCTGCTAGAAAAAAATGTGTGTTTAATCTATGTATCATTTTCCAAAGCCTGCGCAAGCCTGCTAAATGCAGAAGCATCTTTGAAAGCTATGGCACGATTAGCCAAATGCATGTCTTACAAACACCAGCAGACTCGGCCAATTAATCAGTCAGAGAAAACAAAGGAATAACATCTTTCCAGAAGAGGTTGTGTCAGAAAACAGACAGGCAAGGATACAGGATTCATTAGCTCATATTTCAACACATTCATCCATCCATTTCATACTAACCTTTTCTATACAAGGGCCTCATTCATTTCAGATTCCTTCTACACATCACCAGAGCTGCTGTCAATCATCTTAAAAACAGTTGTTCCCCTTTAGGCTCGGATGGACTTGTCTATAAAGGACAAAATTGTTAACAGCGAAATGTGATTCTTTTTGTCAGACCAATAAAGATGTGTCCACATGTGTTAATAAATGGCACAATCTAATGTGCTGTCCCAGTTAAAGCCAAATTATCATTACATATAGCTACACGTATTTGTGTTTGAATGAGCTGCCTACATATTCCATTCCAAAACAAAGCATTAACCTCAACCAACAGAATGACAAAACACTGACAACTCAATCAAGGGCTTCTCACCAATGGCAAATCTGTTGTAATGGTAAATAGTGTTGGTTCAGACAAGTGCACATGAGATCCATGTCCCAAAACAACTGGGGGGGCATCAGTGAAAGGCAACACGAACACACTGAATCAAACCTGCCTGAAGGTAAAGGGCCTGGCCTTTGTTCACAAATAGCGTCTCGGTTGGAAATGTTGTGCATGATTCATTTTAGGGGCAACAAGAGCTCAGGGGCTACATGAAAAATGCAATGTTGTAAAACACAGACTTACAGATCTTGACAAGAGTGGGCTGCACTGCAGGTGTCTGCCCAGGGATATACAGTAAAGTACCCTAACACACGCACGGAGAGTCACACAGAGTTCACAAGAATCAAATCTCTCTTTAAAATCTGAATGATATACAGAGTGAATGCTGCTAATTTGTAAACAGTGCAAAGGAAGTGAGTTTATATAAAAGCACAGCTAAATTTGTATAATAATCTGTTTGTGTGAGCATTGTTTCAAGTTAAAATGTTTTATGTTCTGCAATGGTTAAGCCCAGTAAATAACAAAAATAAAGGCGGTTGAATAAAACATGTTGCCTTTATGTTGTTTCTACTCTAATTTGTAAAAGAATATATATATATATAATTCTAATATATATTTCTGAATACAAATTTTAAGGTGCATTTAATAGCTATAAGTGTGCATGTTATTATATTTCTAAGTTTACATTAGATTTAGTGCCATAGATTTTTAATTATAGTTTTAAGAAAGTGACCACTTAAAGAAGAGAGAATATTTAGATTTCTGAAACACTTTAGTTTGGATACTGTCCAACGGAAACATGATAACCAACCTAGAAAGATTAAGGGCGGACCTTTGTGCCATAGAAAGTAAAATAGAAAAATGGTGTGAGAGAAAAATTTGTGTCGATTAAGGCTCTTGTGACCATTTAAAAACCTCTTGTGTGTGTTTTTATTACATTTTCAGTAACATTAGTATCCTGTGTTGCACTTGTGGTATTTGGTTAGCCTGCAGTTAGTCATTAATTGGCACGTGCACGCACAACATACTGGGGGTCTGACCTAACTCCAGCTGTGAATCAATGCAGCAAGTGGGAGAAGTTCAATAATGCCCCATCATGGTGGTTTCACTGCCGTATTGATCTGTAGTGCCACAGATGCTCTGCGGTGACAGTTTGAGGCAAACGTCACCTCTCAGATGCCACGAAATTCACTGCCTTTGCAGAATTACTCTTCTGAAATTAATGTGAAAAATGCATCCACATGTGTTTAATAATGATTTAAGAGAGAGTTCAACTCTGTCATCATATACTTATCTTCATGTCATTCCAAACCAGTATGGCTTTCTCTCTCATGTGGAAAACATGTATAGCTTTAATTTAAATCATTGAAAACGTTGTTTTGGAAAACCATGGTTACCATTCACTTTTAATGTATGGGGGAAAAATCCTCCTTTCAAAGAAAAACTCACAATACATGAGGGCAAGTAAATGACGACAGAAAGTTCAACTTTAGGTCAACGATTCCTTTAACATTCCCAGGTTAGAATTAGGGCACACCTAAAAAAAAATTAACAACAAATTTGACAAATTTCTTGTATATGTTAAAATAACATTATACACTGTAAATAAATAAGCCTTTAAATGATGACTTAATCCTCTGGCATCATAAATGATCATTTTCTATAATAGCTGACCCATATAAGAGCATATACTGTATAATATTTGCATTGGCTGTACATCACAGCGGGGGGTTCTGTGCCCTAATTTTAAAGCACTGGGACATAATTAATCAAGCAAATGAGGTCAATTGCAGCCATTGTTTAATAATGCCCTTCTCCCGTTATTGTATTGTTGTGAAGCTTGATATAAACTCAACCTCTCATTTGACAGGTCGATCCCACAGCAGGGAAAAAACCTATCCAACCCCCATCCCAAACACATATACAAACAGAAGTGAAAGAGGATGGTGAAGAACACACGGGTTCTGTTAAGGACAGATTGACACCAGCTCTCTTTGGGAATCAATGGTTCGTTAGTAATAGCCACAGTGTTTTTATACGGGCCTAGGGGCTGCATTATGAAGCAGTGTAAACAAATAACCAGGGCTAGGGAGGAGGTGCCTGGATCTTCCCCGGGGCTGTGCCTACATATGGAGGACAGAAGAACAATACAATATGAATGCGATAAGAGTGAGGGATGTTTAGGGAGGTTTTGGCCAGTGAATTTAGTTGTAGATTCAGGCCATTTATTACATTTAGAGGAACCAAATGAATCATTCATAGTCATAATCATTCATTATCATTGAGTCAAACTCTTAATTGAGAATGACGAATGTCCCTAAATTAAGGATGATGAATTAATTTGAGAAGGAAAGAAAAAATAGTTAACTTACAAACATTTAATTTAATTGTAACTACAAAAATGCAGATGTGAAGTGTAAATATATTTAAAATTAGCGTTTAATAATACAACAATAAACTAATAAATGTTTAATGGGCAAATATATTTTTTTTTAATCTTAAAAAATGGAAAAATAAAATAATACATTTACATAGCTTTTATGGTAGATTTTTTTTAAAGTAATGTTTAAAAATACAACAATACACTAATAAATGTTTTAAGTGCAAAAAAATGTAAAGATTATTTTTTCTAGTATTGAATATAAAATGTAAGGGTTACTTTATCCCAAAACGAAAATTTGGTCATTAATCATTAACCAATTATCACTTATGTCGTTACAAAGCTTCATTTGTCTTCAAAACACAATTTAAGATATTTTGGATGAAAATCAGGAGGCTTGTGATTGTCTTATTGACTGCTAGTAACAAACACTGTCAAGGTCCAAAAAAACTATAATATATATGTATAACAATAAAATAATACATTCACACAGTAATACACATTAAAGTGCAAATATATTTCAAATAGTTTTAAAATGTATTTATAAGACGATGTATTAATTTTAGATGTGAAGTTTAATCATTACCCATTTGCCGTTTTATCCATTAGCCAGATATTCCAATTATTGATCAGAAGTAATTGACATTTTCATGCGTTAAATCAAAACTTCCATATGTTTACTACTCAACATATTTTGCTCTTTTCCAACTTACATTACGAGCAGACAAAACAGCTAGGTTTTTTTTCTTGTGTGAAATGTGATTAAAGTCTTAAATTTAATTATTTTAAATGGCTGAAGAGCTCCAATAAAGGGTTAAAGATGTCGACTTGTGAGATTGCCGTCCCTGTGGTCACGCATTTGGTTACTTTGGCCATGATGTGGCCACTGAGCGGGCCAAAAATGAAGCTAATAGATGATGTATGTTGGTCTGTCAAATGGAAAGGCGCCTTGTTGGCAATGTTCATCCATCATGGTGCCCGGCCATCCATTTAGCCTCTGACACTACACGAACCAAGCAGCCTAATCCAATTGCTCACACTAAAGGGACAAGTTTAGGGTGATGGGGTGACTCTTCTTAGGGGGAAAATTTGTATGCACTTTATTTAGAAATGTAAAACTTTAAGCCATGAATGTGAAAACGATAATAAATTAACAAAGATCTTTCAAACAAACGTGTATCTGAGATTTATTCATTTGTAAGCAGACCTGCAGATTTGTGCCTCTAAACATGAATGTGTGGGTGTATATAATGATTTGTCCACCTTCTTAATGATGAAGTCAGACCCCATTAGTCTACTGAACGCCTCTGTCTCCTCAGGCACTGGGGTGTCGCCACTGTTTCCCTCTGGGACGGCCGACCTCTGACTTCAGCAGTGTAAAGGTTGTCTCCATGGGGAACCTGCAGCTTTGGGGGCATGTTCCTGCTGAGAGAAAAAAAAGGCATGTAAACACACAGTTGGAGATTTCCAGAAAAGTCAAATGAGATGGTGAAAGTGTTCGTTCCAATCAAGAGCCAATCCCATCCAATACACACATTCACCAATCGTTTTGTTGTAAAAACTGTTATGAAATATGAAATATGCAACCTTGCTTTCATTAAACTCACAAAAACAAATTAACAAATTAAGTTTAAATATTTTAAAAGCATTTAATTCTTAAATGTTTTTTTTTTTGACGAACAAAATTAAAATTTTAACCCTCTACATTATATCTAAAAACATACACAAAACAATATCGTTTAGAAATATGTGTATATGTGTGTCTGTGTGCATGACCCCGGATCACAAACTATAGCGGAGTTATATTTAAATTTATAGGAATAGCCAAAAAAATGTATCAAAAACTACAGATTTTAAAGCCAAAAAAGTTAAAATTGTGTTTCATGAAGATAAATATGAAAACCATAAAACTGTAAATATGCATTGCTAGGAACTTTATTTGGAGAGCTTTAAAGGTGATTTTCTCAATATTTCGATTTTTTGCACCCTCATATTCATATTTCTTTTTTATTTATGTATAAATCTCAATTGAAAAGAAGACAAATCACAATTTAAAAAAAAAATAAAAATTGGCTTTTTATTGAGCGTTATGTGTGGGTATGGACATCTAAAACAAGATGGCTGACGGCACACAGTGTTAGCTTCTCTTCCATAAAAAGAAAAAAAAGTCTTTATCTTTATTGATTTCATATTTGCCACTCCCTTCCCAACATCCAACACCAGCAGTTTTAGCACTAAGAGAGTCAAAACCATATTATTTTCAGTAATAAGTAACAAGTGATTTATGGTGTATTCCATAGCTGTCAAGCTAAGTGCAGGAAAACACATACCGCCGTTATATATGGCAGCCATGATAAAGACTTTCATTTCAAACTGGTAGGAGCAGTCTGGAGGCCCTGAAATCTGTTTATGCTTTGTTTAAAACCCTCTCTCACATTTGTTCAGCTGGGTTGCTTTTCTTGGCATCGAAAACCATGAGGGCCCAGCACTGCAAAATCCAATTCCCCCTCACCCAGGTCCTCTCTTGGCTCCATTGATGGTATCCACTTTGCCAAGAAGAGATGAGAAAATACACATTTATATATGTGATGTAAAAAACACATTGTAGTTCTAACTTTAGCATTATAAAGCATGTTTGTTCTGCTTCAACTCTCATAGCCCCCATAATGCATTGCAACATTAGGAGAGTCCATGAGCCTACGGCAAAAATTTTTGTGGTTACTAACGGGTATATTATTCTCTGTGGAATGTGTATCTCTTTGTTTCAAGGGCATCTAGTTTGTGATTCATGGAATGGAGGGGTGTGTTGGACATGACTGTAGTCATTAAGTCTAAGTAAACAATGACTCTGTAAGTACATTGAAAATAAGGGCTCTTCTGTTCATATAATAAGAGGATATTTATGTGGCATTCATCAGGCTAGGCAATGCAGAGCATGTTGACGACCGATAACCATCTTTTTTGTTTCTTGTTTTCTCGTACTTTTCCCTTGTTCTTATGGTGTATCTAAATGCATTTTTCATCAGACTGATGTTTGACTCATGAATTAGAAACACATCCACTCCATTTATCCACTCATATAACATGTGGCCTCTAACAAACCCTCAAGGGTTTTCTCTCTCTCCCCTGGGCCATTTTTCTTGCTCACAGCTGAGACTTGTAGAAGTAGATTAGATTTAAACTGATCCAGGCCGCAGACGTCCTTTTTCCACCAAGGGTGCCTAAAACCAACTGGTCTCAAGCCAGAAATTGGTAACGATATTGTGTGTATCATGTCTGCACCAAACAAAACAAAAACAAAACCATTTCATTCTGGCAAGAATGTTGCAAAACAAAACTATATTGTTTGTAATAAAAACACATAATGCTGCGACTACAAATACAAATACTGCCAATACAATCTCATATTCTTCATCATTCTAATTCATCTAATTTAGACATGAAAATACGTTTATTCAGCAAGTACATATTAAACCGATATATCCAAAAGTGACAGTAAAGAGTAAGAAAAAAAATGTAAAGTTCGCTATTAAATAAATTTTCCATTCATCAAAGAATGAAAACATGGGTTTTAAATATGAAAATATATGAGCAACAGGTTTGGATTTTTTTTTACGTGTGTGAAAATGTTAAAATAATAGAAATTAAAATGTCAAATTAATAAGAACAAAACATTGGGTTCTCAATAAATAAAAGAATTGTGGAAAAATATAGAAGTGTGTGAGACTTCGATATAGTGATATGAAATAACAATATGATGTATGCTGATATAAACAAAGAGAAATGAAAGTAAAAAAAAACTGTAATATTAGGAAATCTCATTTAAATTTAAAACAACTGTTTTCTAATTCAATATATTTGAAAACGTAATAACAGAATTTATTTTTCATTGTTATTCTAATATGTTGATTTGGTGCTTTCTTAAATTTCTTAAGTTTTGGTGCTTATTTGGTTGTTAAAGTGTGTTTTCAAAACACGCGAGACAACAGTCAATTCTTTATATCCAAATGTCACACATCAGGTGTGCTGGTGACGCCATTGCAGATCGAGTGCCAGCATGAAGTGAGTCTGAAAGGCGCCAGAGGTCTCACCTATTCTCATGGCTGATAGTCCATTTGGCGTGACCCAGACTGGATGGATTTATTTCATAGGGGCATCGTGACAGATGATTTGCGAGGACACGTGCAGTCAGAGACTGTGGAATGAGAGAACGTGCTGTCCTTCATAGCAGAGGGTAGGTGTCAAAATGTTTATCTCCACCACGGAGAGAACATATGACAAAGCTACATACCACTCTTGCTTCAGAGCTCCCAAACAGTGTATTATTAAACCTACACGTCATTTTGAAAGAACTGCTGCAAAGCCTTGAATAAATCATTTAGCTCATCAATCCAAACCAGATGAGCTCTGAAGAAGCGGTTTGAGTCTTCAAATCAGGCCAACATGAAGTGACATTTTGAGTCACTGCTAAATCAGACACAAGACATGCCCAGAGTCAAGTCTGACACTTTAAGCTTGATCAGAAGAACCCAGAGCAGGTCAAATACAGGGCAAAACGGTACACAAAATTAGATCATAGCGAATTTCACTGTGAGTCACGGCATGTCATTTTAATTTGGAACATTCCCCCTTAGATGTTATACAGAATTATTTTCTTTGATAATGGCTTTAATAATTAATTAGCATGTTTTTATGACATGAGACACAAACTTTTCTGTGAAAACAGAATTATTTTCAGTAAAATGTATGATGATTATGGGCTGTCAAATTGAGCAGAGATTTTTCGGTTCCCAATTATAAAATGTAATTTGGTTAATAAAAAAAAATTAACCAACTATAATATTTATAAGGTTATATACAGTATATATATACAGTATATATATATATATATACGTATATATATATATATATATACACACAATTAGGTCTGGATTTTAGCTCTGGTCATTGCTAAAAACAAAACAAAAATAAAAATAAAAATAAGGCATTACACCCCTGATTTCACTTTTTTTACATTAAACAGTATTAAACATGATCAGCATCTGAACCCCTTGGGAGCTCAAAATCATTTTCCACTTTTTTATTTAGTCATATGTTTGTTGATTTTTTTTTTCTTCATCAGGACAGGGAGGAAATTATGGCTCAGGGGCTTTAGTCCAGCTGCATCTGGTATTTTGTACAGCTTGGCATCAACACTGAGGTTGCTAATGGATCAATATCTATGAATTACAGAAGGAAGATTCCCAGACAACATAGTAAAGTTCTGGAGCAAATTACACAGTGTTTCTTCTGACCATTGTAAACTGGTTCATTGAACCATTGGTTAATTGTAAATGCAATCACGGAAAAGGGCGCACTTTTACAAAAACATGCAATGGTATGAAAATGAATATTAATGAAAATCAACTAAAGAAATGATTCGCACCAAATTGCTTGTCACTGGTGTACTATAAACATTTTAAAATTCAGTAGTTTCTGTCTCAAAATTCTCCTAAACTTCTTCTGATTTGGTTATTTTAAAAAAGTAATTTAACCCGAGGTACAAAAATGTAAAAGACTTGCCATTTTTTCGTAATCACAAAAAGAAAGGATGCTGAGAGTGAGGCGTACAACTGAAATTTCACAAGTGTATAATGGTTATACAGTGTGCACCTATCCTCCGGGATAGTTTGCGAGCCGAGCGAATCGCTATGAAGGAGCAGAGATTATATTCTACACACGTTCAGCTGTTTTTCGCTGGCACAGGTCTGTGTTTACATAGTTGTGGGAATGGTGAGAGATGCCATGCTCAGTTGTGGAAATCCACCATGCTTGTGGAAATCGAAAAGCTGCCTACCTCAGCCCTGAGGTGACAAGCCACTTCCAAACTGGTTAACAGAGTTTAAAAGCCAAAGCTTTTAAGCACAGATGTGCCTCTGGCATTTTCTCTGTTTAAAGTAACTGTCACTGCAGTGTGGTTTGTTTCCACTTAATCTATGAGATCAGACCATTGAATATGACCAAGTGCCTTGTCTCAAAAACATGATTGATATAAGCAGGAAATATGCCATAGATATTCATAGTGCTGCATTAAGTTGAGAATCTACTTGTGTGTTTGTAAGTAGGCACAAGGAAGCCATCTGTCAGGCCAAATATGGCAATGAGAAAGTATACTTGGTTGGAGAAAGTGGGGAGAAGGTCCTCTGTGATTAATTAGAGATCCTGATGGCAAGGACAGGTGCAGTCTGGAGAGAAAGAGAGAGAGAGACTGGTGAACAGTCCTTTGGGAACAAAACACTCTCTCACACACACCAACATTCACACAGACAACATTCTATCTGAGCACTTAGAAAGGGCACCTCACTTTAAGCACAAACACTTTTGGATACACATGCGCCATTTATCATAATGCCATAACGTTTTGTACAGCTATTCCCTGATAAAGTAAAATATTCCACAGGGAAAAATATATGTCTGTGACGCTTTTGCAATGAGTTAAGACAGAAAATTGTGATTCAGAAATCCAGCTGCCTTAAATCTGGTGTTTGTTTAGTTTTATTTTGCGTTTCATTAAGTTTTGTGTGTGTAGTTTTTTTAGTGCTTTTTTTTTGTTTTGTCTAGTTTATTTCTGTTTTTAAGAATATTACTTAGTTTTTATTAGTGACCCATTTAGTTTGCCCAGTGATTTGTTTAGTGTGTAATATAGTTGTGCCTAGTGTTTCGTCTGCTTTTGTTTAGTTTTTTGCTTGGTTTTGTTCACTTTTGTCTAATGTTTTGCTTGCTTCTGTGTATACTAAATTAAATAAAGCACTAAACAAAAACCAAAGGTTTTGTCTAGTGTTTAACTTGGCTTTGTTTAGTTGTTTGTTTAGTTTTGTCTGGAGTTTAGCTTAGTTTTATCAAGTGGTTTGGTTTCGTGTTTTGATCAGTTTTATTTAGTGTTTTAATTTTGTCTGGTGTTTTGTTTACTTTTGTCTGTGTTTTTTTTTATTTTGGTTTTGTTGAGTAGTTTGTTCCATTTTTATTAGTGATTTGATTAATTTTGTCAGGTGTTTTGTTTGCTTTGTTTTTTTGTTTCGTTTTGTTTAGCGGTTTGTTTAGTTTTGTCTGGTGTTTTGTTTAGTTTTGTCAAACGGTTTGTTTGGTTTTGTTTAGTAGTTTGTTCAGGTTTTTATTTGTGGTTTTATTAATTTCGTCTGGTGTTTTTTTTGTTTGTTTGGTTTTGTTTAGCAGTTTGTTTACTTTCGTCTGGTGTTTTGTTTGCTTTGTTTTTTGTTGTTGTTTGGTTTTGTTTGGTGGTTTGTTTACTTTAGTTTGGTGTTTGGTTTGGTTTGCTTTTGTTGTTTGGTTTTGTTTAGCGGTTTGTTTACTTTCATCTGGTGTTTTGTTTGGTTTTGTTTAGTTTTGTCAAACGGTTTGTTTGGTTTTGTTTAGTAGTTTGTTCAGGTTTTTATTTGTGGTTTTATTA
>JAUCNO010001091.1:10980661-11038986 GCA_032353835.1 Enteromius viviparus | reverse complement strand
TCACACATTTAGACTGATTTGTGAACAATGTTTGAGAGAAATGGTAATATTGTGTATCTGGAATGAATTTTAGATCTGTAAGTCCATCTCATGAAAAATCGGAGCAGAAACAAAGTTGTTGCGTTTATATTTTTGTTGAGTGTAAGAAGTACTCAAGTTTATTGAATCCGGAAAACAAGATCTAAGAAGCAAATTCCAAACAGTGGCTAAAGTACATATAATTTATAAGTATGAATATACTATTTCAAGTATAAAGTCTACTTGTATAACAGAATCTGAAAAATCAAATGTAACATAAAATGCTCAGTCGTCCCTGTGTAAATTATACGTACTGTAATTCGTACTGTAACTATACAAAGGCTAATAGTGCTGTATGTAATTTCTTTTGACTGTACTAAAGTATAAAAATACCATATGTTTGCAGATATTTAGGAAACAATGTAAGTTTACATATTTGTTTCTTCAAAATACAATGGTACCGACAGTTATTCTGTGTTGCAAAGTGTGTTCCGTGTTGGAATGTTTGTTTTTGTTTTGGTCTGTGTGATTCCACCCACTGCCAGTTTACCCAGTATTATCTTAACACACGGGTTTCCAGTTGGTGGAGAACACAGTGGATTGTAGCCATGAAATCCAACAAACTGGGACAGATCATACATACAACCTAACCTAGAAAGCCTTGGCTTCCTCTCTATGAAAAGTGGCATATTAAAACACAGATAAATCAATCATCATTAATTTCTCATCCTCATGTCGTTCCAAACCCGTTAAAACCTCTATTAATCTCCAGGACACAAATTAAGATGCATTTTGAGAGCTCTTTGATCCTCCCATACACAACAATGGATATGATCAACGTCCAGAGTTGAACTAATACAAGTAAGCATGGAGTAAGCATAATTTTATGAAGCTTCAAGAATACTTTTTGCATGTAGTACTGTAGATATGCTCCAAAATGGGGCTGTGGTGACGTGGAGGAGATTAAATGAAGTCATTATTTTTGTTTCCCTTCACATACAAAAAGTATTCTTTAACTTTGAAACTAAATGATTTTAAACTGTTGCAGTCTGTAAGCCATATAATGCAAATCAATGAGCGCACTATTTTTTGAGAGTAAAAAAAATATGCACAGACAAATCCAAATGAAACCTTATGCTGCGTGGCAAAACATTGATGTCCTAAGACACAAGAAACTGAACAGTATTTATTTAATTTCTTGTCTCATTCACATCATCTGGTGCATGACGTAGATCCTTACATATTGCGGCCCATAGAAACAGTGGCTAACGAGGCAGCTATGTATATATATCTATGTGCCAGAGCATGTTACATGTTCATGTTGTGAATGAACACAGGCTAATCGGACATTGTGGTGATTTATAAAAAAAAATTATATGAATGCTGTTAAGTTACTCGCACTAACCAATTGTTTCGTGTCTTAGGACATGTGTTATCGAGCTGCAAGGTTTAATTTGGATTCATCTGTGCATGTTTTTTGCTCTTAAAGATTGTATGCATGACAGACTACAACAGGTTGAGTTAAAAACCTTTGTTTCTGTTCCTACTAAAAAACAAAGTCACCTACATCTTAGATGCCCTGGGAGTAAGCAGATAAACAATATTTTCATTTTTGGGTAACCTATCTCTTTAACATGTATAATGTGTTATAAGCTATGTTCCTAGAGACTATGGACGTGTCAACTCAGACTGAGACTATCTGAGATATGAACTGTCAAATGCACAAGAGAGAGAGATCCAAGGCAGGCAGACGTCTCTTAAAGACAAAATAGTATGATTTCCTATGAATGAACATTGATGGGGGGTGGAGTAGGCCAGCTGTTGATGAAGTCACTGAATGAGAAGAAACGTAATTTGTCGTTTGTAAGGGGAAATATGTGTCAGAGCTGATTGGACAGCAGCCTTAGGCTGTGCTGTTCCTCTCAATGCCATGCCTGTCTCTCACCTACTGCTAAACTGAAGCTAAACAGCAGAATAAACCATCTACAGCTGTGTTTGCGGGTCTAGCACATCCCCAGACCACACACACACTGAATTCACTTTGCTGGGCCACAAGATGCGAAACATTGTCATACCTTGTTCATTGATTTTTAATTATTATTAAAATGATTTACACTTCCAATAATTAAATAAGCTTATCTGTAGCCTAATTATAGTCTCACAGGTCATGTCAATGGCATTATTAACTGAAAGCTATTTCTTTGACATGTTGCTGCGTTCTTGTGTACATTTTTTTTTTTTTTATTAAATTTTTTTTTTTATTGAAGGAACAAGAGCATATACAGTGTAAGGTATAACATTACAATATCCTTCACTTGTGTACATTTAAAGGTAAAAAAAAGGGTAGCTCACAATGAGGTTTAATATCTGATTGTTCTTGACATCAAATACTTTTGGAAACAAAATAATTAAGCCCTTTGCTGACGCTTTTATAATTATGCATTATTATTTTTAATAGAAATTATGCAATATTTGTACTTCATGTACAAAAACATTTTACTTGCATACTTTAAAATGCTTATACTACCGTTCAAATGGTCAGGAAGAAATTTTAAAAGAAATTAATTGTTGGGATGAATGCATTCAGTTGATTAAAAGTGACTGTAAAGGGCATTAAGGGTGGCTTTTTCATAAAGAATTCTGCATCCTAAAAAAGATTATCATGTTTTTCCCAAAAATATTATGCATCACAACTGTCAGTTGTCGTTTAGTTTATTTGTTTAGGGTTTTTGTCATGTTTCAGTAGATGTATGAAGTTGCAAGTGCTGGGAGGTTGGAGATTTTGTTAGGTTTGGTTTATATTTAGTGCTTAACCTGTTGTCTGACATTCGCTCTGGTGGCAGCCTTATGAATTTGGCCGCTGTGATGTTGAATGGCATGCGTGTTAACGTTTTGCCTTTGTAGTGCAAGTGCAGATGCGTTTGGCTTCAGTCGCGCTAAGGTGTCTAAATGTGCATACACATTTGTCTGTCATTGGTAATGTGTGTGTGTGTGTTAGAGTTCTGAGTACTCTCTAATCCCCCCCTCTTCATGAATACATTAGTGGAGTGTCTTAAACTCAGCTTAGCTGGCGGCTCTGGAGGCACATCACATCCTATTACCTACTTTAAATCATTAATGTGACATCGTTTTCACTCAATCTCCAAACACCCACGCTTCAAATCTGCACATTTCACTGAGCTGTCGCAGAAGCTCTGTAGAACTCACACACACACACACACACACACACACACACACACACACACACACACACACACACACACACACACACACACACACACAGACATATGCATCGTGCGCACAGACATGGTAACTGTAAAAATACATAAGCTAGCATGAGCTTACAAACATGTAAAAACAGTAAATACACACTCTGAATTATGCTAATTGCTTCCCTCAGATGATGCTGTTGCCTCGTGAAAACATCTTGCCCCCCTTTTTCCGTTTTACAGCGAAACAGACAGCAGGAAAGATAACTCGAGGAATCTGATGTTTCTTTTCTGTACTTAGCCTCATACTGAGCAGAAATGCTCACACACTCTCTTACAAAACGCTTTATTCAGTATTAGCTACAGGCAAAAAATCAAATATTTACAGTGCCCTGAGCTACGCTACTTCACTTAAAGACTTAAAGACTCAATTTTCCAGCCCACTTTCCACTGTGTTTAAACGAACTCCCTCTCAGACAAACACTCAAGACAGCAGCACAGACTCACCGGAGAGGAAAAGCATTACAGGGCCAGAAAAGACAAGAGCACTGAACCCAGCAGCTTTTACAAAAGCACTGACATTAACACATGTATCATATTTTTCACATAAAACTTGTGGTTTTCAAAAGAGAACCTTACCTTCATCCATTGTGCTTTTTGTTATTCCCATTCCACCATGCTTATTGTGGTTAATTAGACCAACTGTTTGATTGGATGTGATCCACTGTGCTCTGGCCTTCTGATTGGTGGAAAAAGTCAGTGTCTTTTTAAGCAGCCTTGGTTTTAGGAGTATTTTATTTATTTTTTCCAGAGGCATTTCAGACATTTCAGAGTTGCAAGCCTTGAAACTTGAAATTTGGACAAAAGACAAAAGTACACAACTGTGTCCTTTTTATAAAGGAGTAAACTACATGACCATAAAACGTGTGGAAAAAAAGTGAAGTTTTAATTTAAAAAAGCTTATTCCAGTATACCAGTAAATATAAGGGAGATTAGGGGAGATATAAGGGAGACCATTACCATATTAACAACAACTATTTTGTTAGACTCTGGTTGAGGATTGTGGGTAATGTAGTACTTCACTTTTTCATAAACAAAGGCAGAAGCACTTGGTTAACCTTTGGGCACAAAATATGCAGTTTTTAGAAAATGAACGCAATTTTTACTACCATAATTCTACTGTTACGCTCCTTTGAGGGCAGCACCAGAGCCTTATTTTGACTGAAATCTAATCCAGACATACTCGGTGTGCACATAAAAGTGGTATTTTTATTGCTTTAATTGTATGATAACACAGGGCAATTTTTTGATTTGTGGCACAAATATTATTTCTAATTGAAATGTGTGGTTTAGAAAGTCTGGTATGAAAGTTAAAACATCTTCGACCACCTACTTGAGAGGGAGCGATCGAGACAAACCTTTTAAGACTTGTTAACAATACTGTGTAATTCATGAACGTTCTTCTACAAATATTTGTAACCTCAGCTGGTGTCCTTCTGTCTGGTGTGACGTACCTCATTCCAGACACATACGATGACGTTCAGCAACTGGGAATTCCCTTTGTTTGGTGTAAAATTGTTGCGATTGCTTCATGTGTTGGCACGGAACAGCAGACAGATAGTATTTAGTGGTGCTTTTTGGCAGTTCTGGACTGCTAGAGTTTAATTATGGAGTTGGTGAGTTGCAGTAGGGCAGAAAAAGGAGCCACAGACACACAGTAGAGATACAGAACACGTTGCTGTTTTTATTTGAGCCTTGACTGGCAGTAATACTGAAAAACGTCAACTTAGAACAGATGGTGGTAACCCACGGCTTGCTTTTTTTTTTCCGTTTTTTTTTTCGTTTTTTCCTTAAGAGTACAGTAACTCTTGCTTTTATTGTGGCATGAATAACATCAATAAAAGAGAGAAAGAAATATACAACTTATATTACACTGTGTTATGAACAAAATATAAATCTATAACTCTATGCTATATTTACATAATTATCTTTCTCGATTTTCAAGTTGAGATGGTAAGATAAGTACTTTTTGTTTGATGTCATTTAACGTTGTTTTGAGCTCCACACATGACTTTGATTGTCTTATCAATTATTGTTCGTAATACAGGCCATCATTATCAGAATATGAGTTCTAAAGACCATGAGGTTACCCTGCTGACAGATAATTCGTTGACAGAATGTGACCTTGTGTGTTAAACCAGCCAGCATACGTGTCCCTATCGATTGATATGATTGTGGGAGTTACTAAAAAGTGAAAGCATGGTCACATCAGATGGTGGCTATTCGGTGATTGTGACTTTCGTTATCTGACAAGGTGTGGTTGTGACGTCACTAGCGTGAGTTTGATTGACAGAGGGAGACAGTGTGTGGAGCTAAAACAATTCTGGAGATAAAAACATCTAATATGGCCATTCAGTGGAGCTTCACCGGAATCAGACAGTTTGATCAATTCAGAAAAGTTGTGTCATCTAAATAAAGGGGGATAGTTTACCTGCCACCATCTTTCAAAACTTGATACACTTTTAATCGTCTGTGAAGGAGATGTTTAACAGAATGTCCAAGCTGCTGAATGGTGACCGTAGTGATAATTCAGGGAATAATAACTTGCATTTCAGTCTGTTTCTTATACAAAACTGTCTTCAGAGGACTTCTTTTATGATGCAGTTTTGTATTTTCAGAGCCCCTGGTCCTCATCTACTCTTATTGTATAGAAGAAAGCAGCTTGGACCATCTGCTAGATATCTCCATTGGTGTTCTACAGAAGAAAGTAAGTCATATAGCCTTTGTCAATTTCATTTTCTGGGTCAGCTATCCTTTTAAGGGTTACTCTAATTTGATAAAAATGGGTAAACAAATGGATTTGTCTAAACCAGTGATGTTCCAATGAAACATAAGAGAGAGGATGACAAATATCAGTAAACAAGATCCACGCTCTTTCTGTTCAATAACAATTGGGGTATAATATAGCTGTTTTCTTTATCTTCAGTAAAAGAAAAAGAGAATTAACAGAGAGGAAACTTCACATTATACATAAACCATTACAAATAAAAATATCATGTTCTTCTTATGTTTGTCTCTGAGTGTCCAGAGTCCTAGTGCTTTAAGAAATGTGTTTGGAGTTCATGAACGATGCACGGAGGAGAAAAAGAAAATGAAAAAAAGAGAAATCTCTCTTTTCCTTCATATCAGCAGTTCACCGTGACCACTTTCTCAGAGATATATCAGCGTCAGAACAGGATTAACTCAACAAAAAAAAAAAAGAACAAATAAAATAAAAAAGGAGAACAAAAAACAGAATATTGAACATAATAATTAGATCTAAATACCTACCCAGCTAAATATAATGCTTTATCAAGCGCAGTTTTCATACGATCATAAAAAAAAATCCAACTGGAGGAAAATAATAAATTATACTGTACATAACTTACTAAACTTAGGAAATGCTGCCTATTCTTATAATTATTGTTAATAATATTATTACACTAGAGGCAGTTTTAATGAAAATAAAATACAGTATTTGCAAATACAAACTAAAACATTAACATGCAGAGTCTGAAACGGCTCCTCCCAACCTCGACAGCAGAGTGACGTTGACATGGAGGCAAAACACAAATACAAACAACAGACGGGAACGGACCTCATCGAACCGAATAAACTAGACAAAGACAAACACGCAGAATGCGATTGGTCATCACTTTGCTAGCGCTACAGGCGTCAGTGTACCTTTAACATTTATCGTCAGAAAAAAATCTCAAGTAGGCCAGAAAATATGTTTTTAGTTTGTACGTTTGCATTCGAAATATATAATTTGATATGTGTCGTGAGTGGACGGCCTTTAGGTAGATGTAAACAGGGGGGAAAAAAACTGATATTAATGGCTGGAGTCTGGCTGCTGTTCACCTAACAGCTTGTGTCTCTCTCATCCAGCTGCCCGCTTATGCCCACACCAGGCCAGAGAGAGGCTGGCAGAGTAGTTACAGTTAGGGCAGCCGTCAATCAAAGAAGCATCGACGTGCCAGCACCAGCCACACAGGTGCAGTAAGATGGAGTGGGTCAGTCAGAGCCACACAGAGAGCGGATGACTGATGGCACGGCTCGGAGACTCCTCTGCACTGATAAACCGAGTGATAGATGGGGAAAAAAGGGTGGGAAATAAAAGAGGAGAGAGAGACAGAACACAAACCCCTGCGGAGGAGTGGAGATGTGAGATATATTAAGGGGCGCAGATTGAAACGCGCACACTCGTGCTTGTCTTGTACGGAGATCCCTGGTTTCTCTCAGAGCTGTCCTTTGAAAACAGAGTGCTGAGCACCGGGGCTTGTGGGAACTCTATTCTCCTCCTTCAATAGGCCATTCAAGCACAGACTCTCCTCTAGAGAGCTTTTCTCTGCGCGTCTCCTCTTTTCCTTTCAGGACGAGGTGCAATGTTCCCTGCACCCAGCAATGACAGAAACAGGTTGTTCAGGGAGACAATGAAAATGACGGCGGCGGGCGGGGGGGGGAATTAAAGACTGAAGAAAAAAAATAATGATTGGACGAAAAAAATACTAAATGCAGCATTATTATTAAACGTTTGGCTTCCTTCCGCACAGATCTGGCTGCTAGCATGAATCGTACGTGTTGAATATTAATGTTTTTTCCTTTTGTAAATGTTCACATGACCAGCACATCAACCGTCTACATGTAATAAAAATTAACTTAAAATCTAGCAAAATGCGCATTCATCCACACACACACACACAAACAAAAAAAATGTGCACGCGTACAATAATTCTGCTCGAGGCTTCACTCTCCACGATAACCATCGCCATGTCAGCTGTTCACCAAACACAAAGTTTGTGCTATCTCGTAAAGTTTGTCTCCACACCTGAGAGAGACGTCAACATCCAAAGCTCCCACAGAAGAGGAGGAGAAAGAAACAGTAAAAGCGTGTCAAGAGGAAAAGATGTGAGGAAGGAGGGATTGTCTGTCATCCAGCGATGTCCGAACTCCTGAGTGAAGGGACGCGAATCCTCCCTTCCATCCTTTCGTCCAACAGAAAAGACATCTTTGAAGTGAGAGGACATACTGTAGGCGTGAGGATGATAGAAAGATTCAGCTAATAGCACGCCGAAGAAAAAAAAAAACAAAAAAAAAAAAAAGGAAATGTTTGTCATTGTACTCCTGTCAGGTGCTTTACGGTGAAGAGGAAAATAAATGTCTTTTTTCTCTATTAAAACTGTAGCACAAAAACAACAAAATCACATTCACAAGCCACTTGTTGGCACTGTGTACCTGAGTGAGAATTTTATAGAACCAAGAAAAAAAGCTGTTTAAAAGTGTCTCTTTAGAAACAAACAGGTCCACCGTTTTAAAGTGTCTAAGACGGGTCGACTGACAGGTCCTTAGTAATAAATGTCTCGATAAACAAACCGGTTAAGGGTCATTTTTCCTATGTCGTCGTAGCTTACTCGTGATTCAATGTGAACCTGCCGCGGTACGTTCGCTCAGCGGGAGTCACGGCAAGTGTTACGCTTCCTTTACAAGACCCTCCTTTCCATGTAACAGTCACTTTGATTGACAGGTCCTGTGCTTTGCTGTGGATATCGGGCTTGGCTCTGGAGGAGTCCTGATTGGACGTGTATGGGGACGGAATGAAGTTTGCTCGCGTGAGATGCCAGGTGACTGGTGAGATGTCTGATTGGCTTTACTGAGTGATGTGATTCTCGCTGTCGCTTCCATAGTCCCCGTCATCATCTTCGTAGTCGAAGTCATCATAGGCGTCGCCGTTGCCGTCGTCCATTCGGAGCTCCTCCTTAACACGAGGCCCCTCCCCCTTGTGTGTGAGGTAAGAGGGCTGGCTTGTGGGTGGGACTGGCTCGGGGCTACTGGACATGCTCGAGTGCTCAGAGGGCATCTGTGGAGAGGGCATTCCTGCCATAGAGAGTGCGCCTGGGTACACAACGCCCGCTGAGGACAAGGGCAACTGGGCCTGCTGCCTGTTGTACAACAAACATGCAATCTGTTAGCAGAGCCTGGGTGAAAACATTCATCCGATTGTTGTTTGCTAAAAGTGTAAACTTCAGACAATTTGGGTTGCCAGTCAAATGATTGGTACTTTGTGTGTATATATATATATATATATATATATCACTATAATACAACTTTGAGTTAAGAATAGTAAAAAGCCAACCTAAAATGCACAAAAGATTGATTGAATGCACGAGTTGATTTTATCTATTGGTAATTAGATATAAAAGGAAAGGAATTGAAAAATTAGAGGGCTTGTTGATGTCACCCAAAAGGAGAGACAACTATTCCTTTATGAATGCAATAAATGATCTTTCAGAGTAAGAGAAGGAATGAGTCTTATGAAATTCTACAGGGTCAATATGATGTTGACTTTAAAAGAATACATTACTGGAAGCTGTTATGTAATGAAACGTACCCTACGGTGAAGTACTGGCGCATTTCCTGTCTGCGGTTGCGCATGATGGCCTTATATTCACCAATGCGCAGTTTCTTTCCGTCCACTAGGCAGGTGCGTTTGGGCCTCGGTTTGTATTTGTAGTCTGGGTATTTTTCTAGGTGCTGCTTACTAAGACGGGCCTGTTCTTCATAGTATGGCTGCTTTTCCAGGTTGGTCATGGCCTTCCAACGAGAACCTGCAAGAACAACAATGTGTCAGAGAGAACAAACACACTTGCAATCCAGGCAGAATGACAGGGATAACTGCGACAGCCATAAACATTTGCGGTAGGAAAAATTTGGCAGATCGTGGTCAGATGAACTCAAACTGATTCTTTAAGACAGATTAGACTAATCATTCAGGCAACTCAGTGACTATTCGTTTTTAAAATATGCAATCTTGCACACTCCCAGTACGGCTTTTAACTGCCTATCGTTAGCGTCAGAACTGGCACTTTGCACTAAGAGAGGGTTTTTGTTTGGTCTAATGAGTACCTTTGAGTGGAGCTGATGTCAAACAGAGAGGAATAGAGTGAGCTCTCTGCCCTCCAAAACTCACACACACTGGTGACGTGCCACATTATTCCAGGTGACAGCGGGTTAAGTGGGCCACTAACACACTCCATCTAATTATCAGAGCTCAACAGGCGTACCTGTGGCCTGTGTCTCTTATTTCTCATTAGCAGAGATGTGTGAACACATACACAACTGTGTACACACGCCACAGTTCCAGAAACTCCAGCAAATGTGTGTTCAGGGTGTTACATGTGTGTGTATATGTGAGTCTGTGTTGAATTTACGCAGTCCTACTGTATGTTTAATGGGAAAAAGCTGTCACCACTGGCCCTGACATGCACCCAGCACTGGAAAGGGGAAACTCCTTCTGTTAACAATTGAGAGAGCGGGGCCTTATTAAAACCAGATTTTCCAGCGTTATAAAACGCTTAGGAGCTCTTTAAAATGTCAAACACAATCCCAGAGGTCTGGAGAAAATGTCAGACAGACTGGAGAGCTGGTTTAATGCATAATGAATTATATCATCATTGTTGGAGTCAGCCCTCTAGAGCGATTCATTAGGCTGTGGTTACACAATGCAGTGCGGGAGAGGGCTGCGTGTGTGTGTTGAGGAGGGAGGACTGAGGGGATTCTCTGTAGCTGGCTGCATAGTTCTTCCCAAAGGAGCCAGCCGTCAAGCCCCACCCATATTTAATGTACCCACAAATCTCAGCCAATTAGGGAATACAGTGCGTGGCGAATCAAAGACGGATGGAATATGAATCGATCAAAAGCCTTGAGTCAAAAACTGCACAGCTGGAAACGAGATGACGCTGGTAAACCTGAAGTGGTTAGATAAGTGGCTGGAGTGATTTACTAGCGCTGTCTCTGACTATTCTCTCTCTCTCACCGAGGATCTTGCTGATGTTTGAGTTATGCATGTCAGGGAAGGCCTGAAGGATCTTCCTCCTCTCGTCTTTAGCCCAGACCATAAAGGCATTCATGGGCCGCTTGATGTGCGGTTCGCTGCTGCCACGTCCTCGAGCCTCTCTGAAGATCCGAGAGTCTGACACACTCGGGCTTCCTGGAGAAGGAAAGCACGGAATCAGTGTTAGTGTGGGGATACATATATGTACAGTACACATCAAATAAGATGGAAATGTAGGGTTGGATGTCATTTTATTCCACTGAGAATCTATTGGGTCGCGAAAAATAGAATGGAGCAAGATTAAAAGCGTGTTGGAAGTCGAAATTAATGACAAGAATACAATGAAGATTATGGGGAAATAAATAGGGTCATTGCAGGTTAACCTTAATTTCTCTTTAAAATATTTTTTCCATATTATGACATACACAGATTGAAACGTGTTAACGAAAAACATTTAAATGGGTGCTGGTTTCGTTCCTAGTAATGGTGCAAGCTTGCAATTGACTGTAAGAAAAGGGCTGAAATGTATGGACGTGAAGTAGTTTTTAAATTTAACGTTACGAGGTCAAAAAAATAAATAAACATCCATGGATGAGTGGTTCATGATAAGATAAATAAAAAGAAAGTAGATATGCATTTTTATTTCATGCGACTTTAAACTGAACTATTTGATTATGCGATAAAATCAATTGAGAGCTGAATTTATAATAGGCCGTAAAAGAGTGTCTTACCATCTGAATCGCCACTGATGCCAAAGTCCATCATTGCGTGAGTAAACTTGCTCTCTTCAGACTGTTTTAACTGTTGGCTCAGGCTTTCAAGAGCGGCTTTATCCTGTACACACATAACATACAACAAATCTAGTTAGATTCATAATCCACAAATCAACAGGTTCATTTGCATAAGCACCAATGAACTGAAAAAAAGTGCATGGAAAAAGCCTCAGAAGAAAAACATGAATGAAAACTGAGTTAATGTTTATCCATCAAAAACAAGTAGTCTGGATGCCACCTGCAATCTATTTACACTCATTCTTTCCCTCTCTTACTCACTCGATCTCTGTCTCTCTCGCTTAGCCCTAAGGTCAATGCATTATAGAGCGTGAGCGCTCCAGAGATGAGAGCGGGGCTGGACCGCACAGCCTCCTGGGTATTTATTACGCCCAATAAAAAGAGATTTACTATGCATTTACATGGCTAATGTAGCTGGGCCGCATATTTCAACACAACACCCCCTGCTCTCTCTAAACATGCACACCCCCCCGGAGCTGCATCTGGGGCTTAATTAGTCAATTAGACTCCATCCTGAATCCACGCTACGTTTAAAACACACTCGCAGACAGAGTCCTCACCATTAGAGAGTGACCCGGGCCTTCTGCGACTCTGTAATGAAATGCATTACACCATTTCGCAGCCATCGAGATTTAATTGTTCAGACTGAGTTAGTGAGTGGGGTTTAAATGAATGTGTAATGGAGAGAGAATCTCTCCCCGGAGAGACAAAGAGAAAGAGAGAGAGAAATGGAGAGATGGTCAGGTTTGATAATGTGACAAGATAAAAACTTAGGCTTTATACAGTAGAAGGTCTATAATATGTGGCAAAAGCTATCCGTTAATACTCCTGTTAATCTCAATTGCAAGTATATTTACTACTTTTAAGAGCCCTCATTAAAAAAAAAACAGTTGCTGCAAAACATTTACATTCACAAATTATCAGCTAATTTTGAATAAGCCTTAATGGAGAAAGATGGTGTTAAGCTGGTGTAGTTACAACATGTACCAGCAGAGGCTAACCGGGCCATTCTAACCAGCTAAACCTTGTTTGGATTGACACTAAAACTTCTTCATCTCATAGACGATTGGCCTTGTTCATCTCCCACAATCCATTTAGCTTAGTGTGACACAAAGGGTTTAGGAACAGGGCTCGGTTAGCCTGCACAACGTGTTCTTTGCGAACAAGTTCAAAGCGCGCTGCATACTCCCTCTCAGAGAGTCGAGGTTAAAATGGAGAGGGACAGTAATTGACTAAAATAAGCAGATAATGGACTGAAGAGGAAAAACAAACATTAGATGGGCTGGCTGATGTGGACCTCAGTCACGTAGGAGGTAAAGTCAAGTAACAGTATATAAATGGGGAAAAAATAGTGAAAGAAGAAATGTGCCACTTTGCCATGTGGCATTTCAGCACAAACCACTGCAATCCAGACTCAAAAACTGAATGTTGAGGATTATAGTCGATGTCTGTTATCTTTGGAGTCATTTATATGCTACAGTACTCCTAAATATTGGAAATACAGAAATGAACATTTAAAAATCAATGGGGAAAAAATCAGGACTCCTGCACTACAGATGTTCAAGTCAGATGCTCTGTAGAATTATGCATCGCCCCAAACCTCCCCTGCTAAGACTAGTAAGTAGCAAAACATAGGTCATGATGTAACAAAATTTTACTGATTTATTGAAATCATTTAATGTATTTAAACTACATGTTTCAGCTTGAAACATACAGCAAGTACAGGAGGAAAAATCATCTACTTTCTGTAAGATAATTGAAAACTCTCTTCAGGGGTTTGTGGCCTCATATTTACTGCAGCTAATCTGCTCTTTGTTCAGCATTCGGATGTATGGCCTTAATCAAAAATAACCCCTCTGTACTCTAAATGTGTGCAAAAGTGCAGCACGGAGGGCGGTGTGTGTAAGGGCATAAAGCTGTGGTCAGGGTAAAGTGCAGCTGATCTGTTGTAAATCATAATAAGGATAGAGTGCTTGGGAGATGTGGATTATTCCTAATGCACCTTCATTAACCTAGTAGCAATCAGCACAGCCACTAAGCCTGGTCGAGAGAAGAAAAAAACCCTCCAACGTGTGCGTGTGCTTAACTGAAGCAGAGATCAACGCACCCGTAAACATGCTTTTGTTAAGCATTTTACCTACTGTGTATTTTCAGATGTTGATACGCGTTTACACACAAAGGTTTATGAAATAAACCAAATCTCTGTGCGGCAAAGAAGATCAGGAAGCAAGGACACCTGTGTATATACAAGCGCCTTCCTCTGCTGATGTGCACAATCACGCCATTAGAGATGGACGAGGCAAAATTGTCCGTAATTTAATGCTTGTTTACTGACACACTCTGCTTTTTAAACCATTTGTATGCAAATTCCTCGGAAAGCGAGTGTGTTTTATTATCTGTGGTCGAAGGCGTTTCCTGTGCTGTGGCTTGTGGACCAGCTGACTCCAGTGTGTTTAGCAAACAAGCCCAATTTAGCCGCACAGCCGAGGAGTCACTCCAGTCACTTCACATTAGCATCAGCTACGCCATTAAAATTAGCGTCCCGTTCACTGCGCCCTGCCTGCCCTCAGCCTGCCTCCCAGACACGACCATCGTGTACAACAAAAGAGCTTTCAGATCTTAGTCACCTCCACTGCTCTTCTTTACAAGAACAGCTTTGGGAAATCACTTTGTTCAGAGATAAACACGTTGTGTTGTAATTAACGCTTCTGTTTGTGTTGTTTCGGCTCTTTTAAACCTCATTTCATTGGTGATGAGCAGGATGGGATCTGCAGGCTTTATTCCTTCACAACTGAAAGAACGAGTAGATAAATGCAAGACCAGAGTTTATCGAACCTTCTCTGAGCGACCGTTGTTGAGACTCAGGCTGTTGACTGCCGCTACTTTGGCATCCAGAACCTGCTGTTCTCTCTTTAGCTGCTCCTTCATCTGTCGGGCCTCCTGGAAAGCTTTGGTCACTGCCTCATGGTCGTTCAGGTAGCCGCCGGAGGTGATGGACGACAGCAGGTCTGAGAGCATTAGAGGTTTGAGGGAGACAGAGCACAAAACATAACATAAGAGACTGTAAGACAAGAGACTGGTAAAGCATATAAATGTGTCTTGATATAAAGCAGTCATTTTCATTTGGTTTTTGTATTTACCAAATAACACATTTTCTGTCCCTGTTAGCAATTTTACATATTGTTTGCAATGCATTGCACTTGTCACAATGCATTTTGTGGTTGCCTCAGTGAAGGAGGCTGTATAATTATATATGCCTACTTTTTTTGCCTTAAAATGTTGCGTCTGTAGGCAGCTCACTAGGTTTTGGAACAGAGCAATACTTTCACACACAAATAAAAGATAAGAGATCCAGTTGAAAACAGATGCTGACTTCTGATGGAAATCTCCCAAATCTGCATTTTTTACATTGAGAGATTTGCTAAAATGTTAAATGTCTCTTATATCCCACATATATAAAAGCAGTCTCTCTCTCTTTCTCTCTGTCTGCCATTCTGTACGCTTTTTATTCAGACCAAAGCTCATATAAATCTTAAAAGAAAAAAAAGAGAGGAGATTACTTATATTCAAGCCATAAGCGGCCTAATTTGGCCCATTCCGCAACATCTGCCTCCGAGCATATCAAAGATGTTTCCAACCATCTTTTCATGGCTATTATTTGTATTATTCTCAGCAGCTTAACCGCCCAAGCCGTTAGCCGCATCTGTTGGCAAGTGTATGTGTGTGGTGGAGCATTATCTTGCCAGGATAGATCTAACAAAGACCTATGCTAGATTATGAGTCTTTATCTGCCCTAATCCAGTCGCTAATGCTGGATAGGATGGATTATATGCATTTCATTTGAAAAGACAAAGTAGGGAACTCTTTTAAAAGTCATATCTCAGGAATCTGCTAAAGTGGCCACAGGTCACAGGGTGTTAGAGCCAGCACACTTCCTGACAGTTGGTTTAATAGGGGGTAAAAAAATGTCTGGAGTGTTAATTGAGAGCACTGACCCCACTAAAGAGATGGTTATGAGATTTTCTTTCATTTAAAATGACTTGTTTAAAGAAGAGATGACTATCAGCCTAATAGCACAAAACATAAACAGTATATCACTTTTAATATTACGGTGACCTGAAGAGTGAAACTTTCTTTTTGGCTTCTGAGGAAAAGCAAGAGAGAGTGATGGCCTTAGAGGACACAGTCCTTGACAGCCCCTGTTGTGTTTCTGTGGTGACAGTGACACAAAAGGAAAGGGACACGTGGGGTCGGGCATGCTGGAAAGTCTCAGGACAGATGTCACTTAGCAAGGTCAAACAGATAAGAGAGGTGGAGAACAAGGATGATGGAAAGATGGGGAAATTGCACAAAAAAGGGCGTTCAAAGGCATCTGTCAAGTTGAAATATAAATATACATCCAGATAAGCACATGCACCTACAAACAACATTTTGTGTGGGGCTCGGAACACGTCTTTGATATCACAATACTTCCTGACCCCTAAAAGATGTGCTCCAGATGGAATGATCATGGGCCATACGGCACTTTCAAATTTAATGATCTAAAAGAACTGCTCGTCGCGTCATGATCTAAAGGATTCCAGTAAAAAACTTTACTTCCTAATCCATTTTTTCAGAACAAAAAACATCTGGGCGGCAAATCCATTAATCTGCTATTAAATCCCAGGATTTGTTGAAAAACACTGCGATTACAGGGAAGAAGTCTGAAATGGCTAACTGTTGTGAGGAGGGGAGGCGAGGGGAGGGGAGAATATTGCTTTATTGTGTTATTAATGTATGTTGTTTGTGCTGTGGGTGGTAACAGAGTTGTATAAGAGGCTTGTCTAATCTCAGCGCCTGTCAGGAAGGCTTGTGTTGCTCTATTCAGCACCTCTAAACAACAGAAATAAACGCCGCTAAACCTTCCCATTCGCTGTCTCGCTCTCGTTCGCTTCCAAACACAGCTGCTTAACAAGCTCTCCCCCACCATTTAGACTAATAAATGTTTGACAATGTGCCCTTCAGGCAAAATTAAATTCTACAAACCTAAAAATGTAACATCAATTACCATCTCATACAAGAGCCTGTGCCAGCAGAAAAACATATCCAGGGAGTAGGAAATGCTCTTGAGAGATACATTCAGGGCAATATGTAATAACATTAAGCAGGTTAGTGTGCGTTTATTGAATTGCAGTGAACTGTGGAGGTGTGGGTACCTATAGAGCTGAGTCTGGACGGCGGTCCTCCGATGCTAGAGAGGGCGCTGTGCTTCAGGGACCCGGGGCCCAGCTTCAGGGCAGGGACCTGTGGGGAAGCGGGGGAGGTGGGTGACTTGCTCTCGGATGCCTTAGGCTTGGACGACAGATTCAAGGGCTGAGCGCCCTCGTCCTGCAAAACAGCAACACGTTTGGCCTGGTGTGATTTTTCTCCTCAGAGACTTGGGAACCAATCAAATCTCCCAGCAGGGGTCAAATCAGCTGACCGCATGCCGAAATGTACCATGCGGCAAGACCACAAAAAAATATAAGATTAATTGCGGCTGCGCAGGCCAGTTGAAAAACTTGCCAAAATTGGACGTTTTGCGCAAATGACATGGCCCAATAAACATGCAGCACACCCATGCTCAATCAAACAAGAGAACAGGGACAAAGCGAGCATACCATGTAAAGAAACATGCTGAAGTGAGAAGATTCACACACATTTACCAAACATGTTGCGCATTGAGAAGAAACAAACATACAAGCATACACACAAACACAGAATAACCAAGTATTTCATAAATATAAGCACAAATGATTATTTGATGCACACATTCCAGCTTCAGATGTTCACAGATGTCAGTTAGACTCTGTAACATAATAAACAAACACCACCTCTGTGTCTCCAGGTTACCACTGGTGGTCTCTATCCATACGTGAAAATGACTAGTACCCAGATATCTAAGGCACCATAGAGCCAATTAGGTCTCGGAATGGCAGATGCTTGCCATGTACACATCATTAGAATATTGCAATGAAGGCCTAAACCTGTCTTGATTGCCATTAAGACCTATCTGTCCCTACTGTCGTTCTTAACAGCTTCACAGCTCTTAATCGAAACCACATCAGACCTCAGACCTCCATGGTCCCATGACCTCACCAGCCCTCATTTAAGTCACAGCTGTCAATCATCTTTGCCTGGCAGAGTGAGTCTTACTAGCATGCTCTAACTGCGGTGGGATCTTATATGTGCTAACATGGGGAGTGCAGCATCTGTACCGACACCTGTTTCTAGAGCCTTTCCGTCTGTCATGAATGGCTAGAAACAACCTTAGAGGACAACCACATCTCTCACATTTCTCCTTGTCTTGCCTCTGCAGTAGTACCAGCAGACATTCGCTCTCTTTCAGAGGCTGTAGGCAGCATGTTAGCTTCTGAGGTCTGGGGAGCTTGATTAAGACCTTTCCCTCACTGCTCGTGCTGTGATGGGCCGTAACAGGATTGTCCTCATTAGCGCCGTTCTCAATGGAAAGGGAACCAGTGGGATGTGGACTCCATCATAAGGGAGACACACAAAAGACCCTACTCAATGAGAACACTAAGACGCGATTGAGGAGAATACTGTATCATGACCCATATTGTGTCGGGTGTGTAGCGAGGCTGCATTGAAGAGGAAAACTGAATATTTATGACAGATAATGCCTGCCTCCCGCCCCGATGGTGGATTGTTCTTCGAGAAGCAAATCCTTGGGTGGGATGTTAGCCAAAGAGAATGTAGCTGGTGAGAGGAGAACTAATGAAGACTGGCAAAGCCGTGTGAGAGGAGGAAGGCTAGCTCTAAGATCTGTCATACATTTTACAGGAGGAGACATTTCAAATACAAAATAAATAAGCTTAAATCTCATATAAAATGAAATCCAAAACCTAAAAAACCTAAAAAAACCCCAGTAGAAATTAACAATAACGTGTCGGTGCCAATAGCCTTGTGGTTAGTGCGTCGACATGCAGCACAACTGCGTTCAAAGCTATCTAAGATTAATGGCAGTTTGCTGATCCCACTCCCATCTCTCCTCCAGTGCTTTCCTGTCATATCCCTACTGTCCAAACTCAAAAGAAATCCCATAAAAATAACTTCAGAAATTAAAAAAATGTCATCGTGTCAATACTGGAAGCGATCGCTTAAGGTTCTTTCCAACGAAAGTGTCAGAGCTCAAAATGCTGAGCGACCATACAAACTTGTACGTATATAACAATTTAACTTTGGCAGCACTGAGACTAAGTGAAGGAATGAGGGTGTGAGGGCCTGCATGTGTGAATCCGAGTAGGTCACAGAGTGAAAACCGTGATATAGTGATTCTGTGATGCACCTGAGTTGTGAGGCTTCCCCCGGGGTAAAGCACTTAAGCTTTGTACGCCTCAGTCCAACCAGCTGTCTGACACATGGCACACGTCTTAAAATGAGAGAGTGGCAACTACCCCAGGGCAGCAACCCTGAAATATACATGCCTGCCCCTTCATGATGGCAAAAGCTTGCAGATGCCGAGAGAACATGTGAGAGAGTCGTGATTGAAGAAAGATTTGGAGAGGGAAACAGGAGGTTTGACTCCACTTTGAGATACTTGACAGGGAATATGAGAAAGACAGAAAAATATATTTAAGGAAAAGGTCATTTTCTCATGGCTCAGTAGCTGCGGAGGTCTAGCAGGTGCAGGCAGCACTCCAATTATCCGTATTATCCCTATCCTTTCTCTTTCTTCCCATTTATTTGGTCATGTGACAACAAAGGACCAAATGTTTGAAGAAACCAGCCTTCATTAGCCTTTGACACAGTGAGCTGCATGGGGCCAGGCCCAATCGATGGGGACCGCCAAAGCTTTGCACCGAGATTGACAGACGGAAACATATCCTGAACTCTTCCTCTATGCAACAGGCATGTGGTTGAGCTCCAGGTCTGTTCTCTTCCCTGTCCAGACAAGCATTGGGCTCAGCCGTGGCTCAAGGCCGGAGAGGGAGCGGGCAGCAGGCCTTCACACATGTTTATCCAGCCCTGGCCGCCCCACGGTCCAGCTATTGTACTGCTGAGCGGGACAGAATGGGCTTGCAGGGGTGTCCGGGCATCTAGAGTGACCAGCCCAGCAGGAGGGAAGAGAGGCCAGACAGGCTGCTTTTATTTCTGCGCTGCCTGATATTCATGGGGCTTTATTCCGCTCAGATAGCTCTGGCCTCCTGCTGCCATGCTGGCCGAAGGGAAAGATACCTGTTCAGAGCCTTATACACTATCGAAAAAGCACAACACAGTGGTGGTAGCTAGACTTTGGGTTTGAGGACCAAGGACCTTCAGAAGCTGCCATAACAAAGCACTTGAAATGGAACAATGCAATGAGGCACGAAAAATTGAGGGCATAGTGCCAGCTTGCGTGAGTTCTGGGTAATCAACCAAAAAAAACCCCATCAAAACCAGTACATACAAAGACTCTGGATGGTAGATTTACGCAGTTGTTTCAGCCTAATATGCATCCACAAACACATACCTTGGGCTTTGGTGGCGGGGTGCTTCTGTTTTTCTCGCTCTGGCCGCTGGTGGGCGAGAGTGTTCCGGTTGCCAGGTTGGCCTGAGGCACTGTGCTGTGTTTGGCCCCCGGAGACACCTGCATGGCAGCTAGCTGAGCTGCATACAACTGCTGCTCAGAGACAGAGAGAGAGAGAAGGAGAAAGAGAGAGGACAGACAGAGAGAGAAGGGACAGAAGAGTGGATGAAGAAGAGAGAAAGGTCCATGAATAAATGAATACACAGAACACACAAACAAACAAAAAGAAAAAAAAAAAAACAGGCTAAAAAGCTGGTTTGGCCATTAGTGGAGAGGGCTGAGGTTGTTTATGTGTGAGGGGACTGAGCTGTCACTTTATGTTCCACCATCCAGCCTCAAGGGGCTACGCTAACAGCTAGCAGACGCCTGAGTGAGATATGTCCCCGCCAAGGTGCATCCTGGGAAAAGACACACTCACCATAAGGGTCATATTCACTAAGGAATGAAAAGACTGAAAAAAGTTCCTCTCAAGGTGAAAAACTGGTGAATGTGTTTATGGAAAGAGAGAAGTTGTGAATCTCTTTGCCACTGGGAGTGGAAACAAACGCTGGACCCCCGTTGATTCTTTTACTCTTGTTTAAGAATGCACACCAGGACAGGAGGACCCATGAGAAAGTGCTCTTAAAACTAGAAAACATATCTGCCAGCATGATTCCATGAAACGCAGCATACTGCCATTTGACAAAATAAAGAAACATTTAACTCTGTTCATTAGTTGTTAATAGGTTGGCTGATCTTAAATATGACAACTTTTATTTTTTACTAAATTTATTATCATGCATATTTATATGTACATATCATTACTCAATTGGCTTTAGATTTAGATATCTACATTACCCCTCAAGCAAATAAGTAATTGTCAACCTCAAACGAAACTTAAATGTGAAACTCATTGATGTGCTCTTCAACAATTTATTTATGAACCACGGCACATGTTTCTACGGTAACTGGACATCATGAAAAACATATTCCTGAAGCTGCTTGTGCAATTCCTGCAATAAGTGTTTGTGCTGCTTTCATGTGCAATTTTGTGGACTTTGAGGAAAGCTAAGAATGAGGAGAGAGAGAGAAAGGGGGCTTTTATTGTATTTGTGGGAAAAGATGAGGAACCAAATCTGTGTTTACAGTAGCAGCAGAGACGGGCTGTTTTTTAAATTGTATTTTTCTCTTTAAGGTTTGGAAGCGAGTGGCTGTTTGTGAGTAAAACTTCCGTCCTTCTGTTCGTCTCTGGCTGCCAGCCACCAGCAGGAAACAAAGACTGGTTTATGCAAATGTCCATGGCAGTTCTTTCTCTCTCTCAACCTCGACAGCACATTCTCCACAATCTTCTGTCGGCTGTATCTGCTAGAATTAAATATTTCTATCAGATGAGAACACACAGAGATTAACACACCATCATGCTGAGAGACATATCTCCACACAGAACATCTCTATCCACTCACACTGGCTTTTATCTGCCTAAATTTGCACCTCGGAGAGCTAATAAGTACTGATATTTCCTATTACAGGACACTGCTGTATTAACTGTATGCATAAAAGTAGGGGCACATTGATATATAAAAAATCTCTGATATGCATTATATTTGTTATGTCTAATATGATGGACAATATTAATCAACACTGTTTTGCCTTTCGTTATTTAATCTCTACAGTAAGTAAAATGAGACGTTTTAGAGACTTATAATATGCTGTTTTGGAATTTTTAAACAATGCTGGAATATTAGAATTATTCCGACACTAAACTGTAGTCGACTTCTGTCCTACAAAACTGATTTCATTTCATCTCTTGTTTAACTTTCAGCTCAAATCAGCATGCCATTGTACAATCAGTCGTTAATTCTCTTTAAAATCAACCTTCTAAGCATTTTTACATTTTGTATTCCTCACTACCTCGACACACACACAGAGTTTTTCTGATCAGGAGGTGACCTCCGTTGTGAGCTGTAGTCTGTGCAGGGGAGCAGGACATGAAATAAAGCTCTTGTTGGTCATTTCTGTTCAATTACTCCCACCATACCCCCTGGTTGTGTGTGTGCCTGAGCGTGACATACGGCCCCTGTCGGAGTGTGCCCTGACTGAGTGTGTGCGTGCGAGGGCGAGATGCTCCGTGTCCGGTCCACTGCATCAGACTGCTTTATTTTCTTTCTGAATTGAGTTCTATTACAGGGCCAGCTCTTGTCAGTCACAACCGCTAGACCGACGCACACATACACTGCACTTCCAACAGGGGCTGCCACTGAACACGCTCAAAGCGCTGCCACCCCGTCGTCAGCGTGAGCAAACAGGAAGTGACAGCACAATGCCCCTTGAGTGCCCACGGGCTCACGTATGCACACGCAGTGAGAATGGGGGATGAATGGGTGGCTGATCTCAAAAGTGGGGATGTAACAGAGGAATTTAAATGTCAGCCTTATGCAGAAACACACACACAGAGGTGCTGAATGGGGGAGGGTGTATCTGTGAGGGATTTGATAGGACTCTTGACTCCTTCAGTCAAGCTGCGTCCTTTTGAACTCTTAAAGCTTCTCCCCTTGCTTCTTTCACTCTCTCTCTTTGCTAATCCCCACAGAGGAGTCTTAGGCCAGCTCTAATTCTCTAACTAGAACTCTGTGGGTGTGTTTAAAGGCGACAAAGGTAAGAAAACACACACCGTCAACACAGAGGAAGAACTCAAAAGAAATGACAGTCAGTGATGCTGCACCTGATTTCAGGCCGGTCCAATCTATCAGGTCTGATGTGACTGCATTAAGTAGTGTGTGTGTGTGTGTGTGTGTGTTTGCAGGGTGACGGGAGGAGATAGATTGGCATTTGCGCTTTAACTTGTAAGGCTGATTGGAGAGTATTAGTGTTGGTGACACATGTTTTAACAAAGCCACCCCCCCATCCTCGCTAAGTCCCCGTCCCCTCCCTGAGCGCAGGAAGACGGGCTGCTGTCAGCGCTATCCGGTCGGAGTGGATCTGCGTGTCTTTATGTGGCTGAGCAGACATCTCTTGCTCTCCAGTAATCCCCTGCTTTACTCAGATTATGAGCTTCTTTTCCCATCTTGCTTTGTTGTCAAAATGGAAGCAGTTTGGAGTGATCCTCTAAGCTATTGTCGTTTTGGTCACCGCTGGCTATTGTGCGCCTCATGCTTTTTTTCTTTGTCGTCGCCAATTCTTTCTATTCTTAACGTAAATTTTTTTTGTGCTAAACTAAACACTGGCTGTCGAGTTCTGTGCCGTTTTGATTAGTGCGCCAGGCAGGATGAACTTCGACATGAGTTGCATCTGACTGAAGCCGCTGCCAAGAAATCTCCCTCCCTAAGTGTCAATTAGTGCTTAAGCTAGTGCTTACAGAAACACAAAAGCCAAATTAAAATATATTGTGAGGTAGGATCATTTTTTCTCTTTTCTGCTTAATTATTTTTTGGGATTGTCAGGGAAGAGCCTCCGTCCTCAGTCCAGATTTTAGGTCTGCTTGCGGGAAGCTCTGAGTCAAAATAACATTCCCATTGTGTGATACACTGGGAATGTTATGTAAGCTTATTATGTTGTGGTGCAGATAGGGCTAGCTGGACAGGATCAATCCAGCCACGCTATCTATTAACAGTGTCACTGACCTCATCAAGCTCGGACAATGCCACCAGATTGCTATCTGAACGGAATTCACCGTGCTTATCATTGTGAGCAAACAAGTGCCGGTCAAAAAAATAAACCGCTGGGGGTTTGAACTACAAATGGAAATACATGTACTATTTCTTACGGCTGATAAAAGGCATTTAATACAGTCTCCCTCGCTTTCTCTGCTCGCTCTGCTGTGTGCTGCAGTAATCCGGTGCAATATGGTCCAACATCTGCCTCTACATATGATGGCTGACCTCCTCCATTGACCCACTTTATACCTCTTCAGTACTGCTGCTCACAGCTAGTACCTTTCTACTCCTCCTTTTCTCATCTCTCCATTTTCAACAGAGCATTAGTCATTGTCCCTGCTTTTCAAGACAATCCTTCAGCCTACATATGTGTGGTTTTGGTGGGTTACGCAGGTTAATTTAGCTGTTAATAGAATATTAGGCCAGTGTGAACTGTAGACGCAGTTGTGAAAAGTGGTTTGTGTGGCCCGGTTTTAAAGACCGCTGCAGTGACTAATGGCAGACACCTTGAAGATAGTGACCCCTGGCACAATGACTCCCTCTCACTCTGACACACACACACACTTAAAGGCCTTGTTTAATGCCCACTGTGTAGGTGAGCAGTCTCACACAGGTGTGTTGAAACAACGTAATAAAATTTAAGTTGAATGACTGCACTACAAATTATAATCAAGCATTGGTCTAGCTCAAACGTTATGATGAGTTTGATTCCCAGGAAATGCAAACTTCTAGAATCTTAAACACTATGTCTGCCAAATGCATAAACGCAAATATAAATATTATTGTAGCGTTTCTGGTCTTGCAAGCCATATTCATACCCATACTGAAAGTGTGAGCTCATTGGGCTTAAGTGCATGAATCACTGAACTACGGCTCGTGAAGTGACCAAAGCAAATATTTTGGGCCTCTCATCGTGTTGGGGGGTCTAAAGATGAGATGCGCAGACGCGCCGATTGTCCCAGAGGAAATCCAACGCGCTTCAGTCTGAGACATCTGTATTTAGGTTAGCCTTGGTAAATCATTTTCTTTGTGACAAAGCCGTAATCTCTCTCTCTCTCTCTCTCTGAGTGTGTGTGTGTGTGTGTGTGTGTGTTGCAAGGGAGATTTGAAGCTGGAATGAGAGAACAGTGGCATTGGATGCTGTTGTTTCTTTTTTTTTTCCCCAGTTGTTTTTCTGGCGAAATCCAATTGCGCCTGACAAAGCTGTTCAATCTGGGATTTTTTGAATCTTAACACGAAGGAACATATGGAGACAAGCTCTGAAGCAGATAAAATCAGACGGGACAAGATCCTCGCAGTAAGCCAGTCATACGGAGCACAGCGGGGTGAGTGCACAGACAGTGAGGGTTTAAAAAAAACAAAAAAAATATCCTGTTTTATTACCTGTTATCCAGAGGGCACCTGGGAATACCACCTGTTTCAGTGCGAGCACGTATGTGTGAGAGCCATTTATACCTCTTACATATGCTTAATCTGTGATACAGATGTGCAGGTGTGCATGTATCTTTGCATGTGTAAAGCCCTGTTAAAATTCACTCTAATGTGCATCTATTTTTGCTAATAGTGACGGGTTGGTTATCACCTAGGTTAGTGCATCTCAAACAACCAGGCTCTTAACCTGGTGACAAGGGGTTCAAGGAAGCCTGTCCAGAGTGAGTCGGAATACAATCGTCTTACACAACAGTGTTGTAGCAGATGTGCACCTATATCCCCCCTCATCTGTGTGATTTATGCTCTTCACCTCTCTCTTCTCCTCCTGTCTTAGCCCAAACTAGGGAGGAAGAGGAAAAAGGACAGACATGGAGATGCATGTTTACTGCGTTTTCCATTTCAGAGCAGCACAGTGAGGCTGCATTAGGGTTTGACTCTATTCAGACAGCCCATAATATCTTTTTGTGTTTGCTCTCTGTTCAGTGTCCCTCTGTGCTCTGTCCCCCTTAAAAACAGTTTCTATGGTACCCTTCGCTCCACAGTGAACAATATCAGCACCCCAGAGCCAGCAGTGCGGCATTCTCTCTCTGGCCTCTGGCCCCTCACAAAGGCCCATTTCTATGGCAACTTGCAGTTGGCATGAGGAAAAGAGTTGAGGAGAACAGTGGGTATTGTTGTTCTCTATCGGGATCACAAAACAAAAAAAGGGAAAAAAACCGAGGGGAGAAAAAGAGATTTTGTTTGAAAGGTTGGGAAAAAAATGCACAGAGTCGCCACAGCAAAAGGAAGGACACACACACAGAAACACGCAGAAACCAACAAAACCACAAGATGGACGTTACCTGCAGTTGAAGAGGGCCGAGGCCAGGGGTCGCCGCAGCAGCCGCTGCCATAGTCGTAGGGATTAGCTGTAAAGGGTAAGGGTCACCTGAGGAAGAGAGAATTATAGGCACGTCAGAATCTTCAGATTTTTTTTTTTTACACATCACCCATCCTTTTCATCTCCCTACACTTCTGCCCAGGCCCTGGGCCCCATCCCCCTCTCCTCTCCTTCGATGGAGCGACAGATTCACTGCTTTCTCTTTCTCTGTCGGTAAAGACCTCCATTGTGAAGTCCCCCCCTCCATTCTAATGAAAGGCTGATTGTGTGGCTGCAGCTCTAATACCCCGAGCACAATAGCAGTTGAAGGCTACGGCATGATAAGGAGAGGACGGTAATTAACGAGGTAACGTCAGCGCCCCATCTCCTCGGGCCCTGCACAAGAGCCTCTGCTTTGGAGAGATGAATCAGAACATGAGGAGTGAATAGCGGGAGTTATTAGCGTCCACCTGCAGATATGGGCTTTATAATTACACGACCGAGAGGTAAAGGTCAGTCCAGTTCGGCTAGAGGAGGCAGGAGGGGTTATCAGCATCATGCTGAAAAGGCCTGTGACATGAGAAACCACAAGTGTGCCCTCAGTGTTCTGTAATCTATAAAAATATTGTCTTATATTAAAAACAAACACTCAAGTTCTGCCCAGATTTAAAAAAGTGACGCAAAAATAATGCACTAAGTAACGTAATTAGTTACGTTTTTAGGGAGTAACGCAATATTGCAATGCATTACTTTTTGTAGTATTAAATTAATACACTTAATTACAGCATCTCTGCTTGATTCTAACAAAAATGTAACTTTTAAAGTGCATGTTAATTGGGGAGCAAGGCATAAAGCTTCAGTTTTGGATGCTCCAGAGTATCTGTACAAGGGGGTTTAGAGAGGAAGTCAGAGCTTGTCTCAGTAAGCAATAAACCAGACGCTCCTATCAGTGGGTCCAAAACTTTTTTCCCATACACTCCTTCCCTGCCCCCCTAAAATACTCATCCGCTAGGTTAGAGATTGCCCTGGACCCGGTTCAAGGATGTATTCTGGGGAGATGTGTGTGTTTTGTCTTTTTTTCTCGTCTTTCTCTCAGTCCCTAAACAAACACAAATATTCCAGCTATTTTATGTCTCTCCCGGGTACAGCTGTAACAAAAGAGCAAAACTAAGGAAAGCAAACATGTTGCTGTTGGCGAGGAGGCAGTATCTTCAGACCGACTGGAAGAGCTCCGTGGCCTGGCTCCGGGGAGCAATGGGTGGGAACCAGTGTCCCCTTAGTCCAGACCCTGCGACCGGAGGGATTTCTTCCCCCTTTTTTCTGTTCTGGTTTTAAGGGGTTCAAACGTCGGCTTCCTCCCTCGTGAGGAGGCAGTGTAATGGTAACTAAATGACATGCGTAATTGAAATTTTGGGCAGGGTTTGATGGTGCTGCTGGCTGTAATTGAAATAGAGGGTGTATGGTTGGGAGAGAGGGGGCCTTCGGGAGGAGGGAGAGGGAGGGGGGACTTGTTTGGGAAACTGTGAAGCGCAGTGGGCGGAGCTGGAGATGCGGACCGGTCCGTCTCACAAGGGAGATGTACGTTTATGAGTGTGTATGAGTGTGCAATATATGCGTTGTGTGTGTGCACGCGTACAGTTGGAGAGGAGTCGGAGGCGTGTGCGAGGCGTATTGGAAGCGTGTTCTGGCGGCCGCCCGTGTTAATATGAAGAAACCTGGGGCAGGTCACTCTACCCCCCCGTGAGAGTGCGAGCGTTCTGCTGCTGCGCTGCTGGCACTTGCCGCCTCGTTTCTCGCGGTAAACAACACATTGCTTCACAGTTGGACTGCTACGGCCAAAAACACAAACCCCAGAGGAAGTTTTCTTTTTTTTCCTGTTCCTACTTTTGAACAAGAAATACAGAGACACAAAAGCAAGTGAGTTTGTCTAGTCTGAGAGTCTGTCATGTGCGGGAGATGACGGGCATCAGTGGTGTTGGCTGATCTTAATAACACACCAGACAGGAGGGAGATGCTGCCCAACATTGGGTTAAAGACTCCGCTTTCAGCAATCTGGTTTGAAATCTCTTGTGTGAACAATAAACTGGACTGAAGTCTTTCATTTTACAACCCATCACTGAAATGCTGCTTTAATACTCACTACAGCCTGGTTTGTAGTTGAACCCGGGAGGAAGTAGAAATCCTTGTTGTGCTGCAGCGGCCGCCAGCGTTCTCTGATCTGGAGGGAACACTGGTATCATCAGTGGAGGCAACTGACCCTGGACCTGCTGAAGAGAAACAGTGAAAAAAACAATTAAGATGTTTGTCACAAACAAAGAGTCTAGCAAAACAGGTCAGAAATCCTTTGATCACTGACCAGCTAATACCCTACTTGACATGTCACTTTACTTAAATGTTTTATAAACGCAAAACGACTTGTAGTTGGCTGATTTACATGTCAGTTAGACTTCCTGTCTAAATAGATGTTTTCGGGCTAGAATCATTTGCAATGCGGACAACACTTTGTCTGGCCAGTTTACTCCCAGGGAGAGTTTAAACACCGTGCTTGTCCAGGAACTGTCACCTGAGGACAAGTGAGGTGTGGACGTGTTGGCTCTTGGGACGATTGGTCCCCTTGATTATTGTCATGTGAAGAAGCTTCTTCACGCTCGGGCAACAGCTGGCCTCCATTTCTGCAGAAGACCATGCTCGGCAACTCGCCACACCACTTCACAAGGTTTCCAGGATTAAAAAGGGAGGAAGAAGGGGAAAAAAAACACAAGCCAGAGATTTTGGCAAAGGAAGAGTCTTGAGACACACAGGCCCAAAAAAAGAAGAGGACAGATGGTTCCACTGACGAGAAAAGCACAAAAGCTCCAAAAGTGACAATACTGTATATATGAAAGTGACATGCTCAGAGAGCAGAGGAGGTGCTTTATCACAGCAGTCGCGAGTTAAGATGAACAGAGGCTGAGGGTTTTTGAATTCCTACCACAGTGCAATCATTCCTCCATTTTGGTTAACCACAAATGGCAGACCTCCTGTTCCCAGATCAGGATGTATGCAGTGGCATTTTATTGTTGGATTTTGACAGGCATATTGTTGCATTGCGTCTCTTACTTGCAGTCCTAATTGGACATATGCTCCTCTGGTTCTGCCTGTGCCTCCTCACCGCGAGCTGCAGCTCTGTGGCCACAGTAGTGTGTGCTAGCCAATGCGCACGTGTGCGTTTGTGTTTTCTGGTGGTTTTGAGCTAGGAGTGTTTTGTGGCAAATTACAAGCACACGCTCTTCTCTTAAACGCATATACATGTAAGCAAGTGTGTGTGTGGGTGCATATGGAATTAGAGGCTCGTGGATCTCCTCAAAGCATTCGAACACACCGTCATGCTGTTTTCTATTCAATCAATGTAGCAAATAGCATTACCCACGCAGAGTAGGTGAGGCTGATATTGACATTTTCAGGCCAGTTTATGCAGTTTGACGCATTCAGTTGACATACATCATGAATCAGAGAACAATAGGACTAAACTTTATAGTTGCTTCCAAAGGAGATTAAAATTGAAGGACTTGAATGATCAAAGTCACCTGCAAAGAATCACTCACTTTGGCTGGGACCAGGAACGCATGATGTGTTTAAAAGTAGAGGGCTCAAACAAGACTTGGGATTGGATGGGTTGCTGTTAAACTAGTAATAGTTTAGGGAAACACTCAGTGGCATCTAAACACTAAAAGAAGGTCTCCTTTCTTGTCTAACGTACATGAAAACTGTGGAATATTCCAGAATGCTTACAACAAAAGTGTCAACTCCAGCTGCAAGCTCTGTAAAGCTCTATTAATCAGCCAACAGCTGGCTGTGGAATTCCATATTGGCTCCTTGAACTGTCTGGTCGGAAGAATGGCTTACTTGTAGAGCTTTTAATTTATTTATTTATTTATTTATTTAAAAATAGAGGAATTGGTTTTGTTAATTGGGTTTTACAACTGATCCATTTCAAATTAGACAAAAACGCCCTTTGTAGACGGGTCCTATAAAATAGCCTCTATGATTGAAAAAAATAAGTAAATAAAACATACATAACTGTTTGTATGTACATAAAAGACACAAAAAGATAGAACCTTAAACCCCACCTACTCAGCCTTAAGAAAAATTGATGGCAAAAAAGAAATGGTAAAAACGCATCAAGGATAAGAAGAGAGTGGCAACTTTGCGACTTTCATAGTTGATATGAAAAAGAGAGAGAGTAAGAGCTGAAAAAAAAATGCTGAAAGAAACAAACGGAAAGGGAAAAAGTGAAAAGTTGGCACCAAACTGAGTCAGAGCCTCTCGCCAGGCGGCACAGCTTGAACCTAAAGCTTTTTGAACATAATGAAGATGTGCAGATAATTAACATATGCAGTGTGAACAGGTTTGCTGGCACGGAGGAGAGAAAAACTCTAAGGTAGAGCTATTATAAGGGAGTAATTTGCTCTAAGAAGTAAATGAGTGAAACAATAGCTGCCAGCATTGACAATATGGCTTACATCTGAGAATGTGCGCAAGAACGGTGGTTAAGAACGAGTCCCACCGCTAAAATCTGTTTCCAGCCATATGCTCCGGCAATTAAAGGCAGGCCTCAGTGACCTCGCGCTGAAGAGGGGACACATAGCCATATAACTAATAATTAATTTGCGCCTGGATAGCAGCGTTAGCATACACGCACTGTACTTGCAGACTGGCACTTAATATTAGCCCTGTGGACGTGAGCATAGGCCATTAACTTTTACAGAGTGCCTGCGATGACTGCCAGTCTGGTGCAGGCGTCAGTACAAAAAAGGACCGTCCCTGGTGGATACAATCACAATTGCGCACATGCTCAAACAAACATGTGCGGATAGTCTGCTTTTGCATATATAGAAATACTTCCTGAGTCTCTTTATTATATGTCTCGGCTTATTATACACCTGGTTAAACACTGAAGGCTGAATAAGGAAGCTGTCACCGTTGTCTTGTATTCATGAGAGTGTTACATCATGACAACTGTGGGATGTCACTTTAGGGTGTGTTATCAGAGCCCATCGCTACTTCTTTCTGAAGCTTTGGATCTGTAAGTATTTTTCCCATTCATTCCCATTTTTTTTAAATCCATCAGGATTTTAATTTTAAGCTTCTTCTTATTGTTGGATTGAAAGCATTGTTTACCTCACTTATGAATTATGTGTGGTGTAATTATAGACCGGAAAATAAAAACTATATATATATTTATATATATATATATATGTAGGCTTTAAAATATCCTTAAATTTTTTTTATAAATAAACAATTGGAATCTGATCAAAGTCTAGACCGATAAAGAGTTGTATTGAGATCACATGACCGATGCTTGATCTCGGTTTTCCATGCCTGATCGCGGCTTCCAGACAAATGTGGCATTTTCGAACTCCACCAAAACAACAACCCTGCTCTTTCCAATTGCAAACGCATGTCCATTTTCTCACTCATGCCCTTCGTTCTTTTTTTCCCCAAGTATGCCTCTCATTTTTTTTCTAGCGAACGGTCCTTTTCCGTGAGCCAAGGGCACCTTTGCCTGATTAGCGGCTAATGAAATTGAGTGGCGAGCCTGTGTCTGCACAGCCAGCCTTTTATTAGGCCCCCATTAGGTGTGAGTGCAGGAGGTGCGTCAGCCGCCCGCTGTAGGTGGGCATAACGCAGCGCCCATCTGCTCCTCTGCCTGTGTGTCCTTCCTCAAATAGCTCCCATTAGCTGCCAACCACCGGGCTGAGAGAAGCCTTCCCCACACACTCAAACACACCAAGACACGCATACACGGGCACACACCAGGCTGTTATATGCTGCTCAGGGCCAGTCGCTTAGGTAACACACAGTTGTTCTGCACTTGGAGAGGAAGTAGAGGTGGAAATGGACACGAATAACACTTTGTGTCTGTTAATTTCCCTCCTTTTGGCTTCCTAGTTGAACATATAGCACTTTGGAGAATTTTCTACGCATGGCTTCTTTTAAGGCTGAATTTCCCTCATCATTCTCTCGCCTTCTCTCTCTCACTCAATGTCTTGTTGATCCTGTGGCCTGAATCTTTACTTACAAATAAGAGTTGAATGAGAATGTTAGACATGTCTCTCTCCCTAGCTGTTTTCTTTCCAGGAAAATGGAACATACCCACAGACACACACACAAATCTTTTGGGTCAATCTTTTTAGGGTCAACTTAGAGACGCCACAAATATATAAAATGAACATGCAATTTTGCTATTTTATTTTCTATAAAATACACAGATTTTCCTGAAAATGTGCTCAGGTGCTAACATTATTATAATAAACCAAACTAATAATGCTTATTGTGCAGAAATGACACACTTTACCTATAGAAACGCTTAAATGCCACCTTAAATGTCTTTAGTAATATAAAGTGAGTGCTTGTATCAATTGGGAACATGTGTTGAGCGACTCCCCCACCGTCATCCGCAGTGCTGCACAAAGCCCAGTTCACACAACCAGTGCGGCCACTTCATGCAGGAAAAACACCAATTACATTCATTTAGGTGTAATGAGACAAATTAAACAATTACACAGCCAATTGGGTTAGCCGCTCCTGTGCACAGGACCTGGCCTAACTCTGATGCGCTAACGCTCCTGTTGTCTTTTTTTCCCTTCAACCTTCTTTTTAACTCTCATTCCGTGGGAAAATGGATTTACATCTCAAGGAGGCACTGACGCTCAGCAAATGAGTCTGATTGAGTTAGGAAACGATCATGCTGTGTTTGACATGTATAAGCTACTGCCGTGGAAGCCCTTTATTAGGTTACTTTTCCCGAAATGTAGGTTGACTCTAATATGTGTTTTATAAGCAGCCACCAGTTTGTCGCCACCGTGTCTGATCACTTAAACTAGTTAGTTAGCAAAAATATGCGACAACAGTGCTTGTGTCTTTAGCCGCGGCTATGTGCCGTCGTGCTAAATGGCTGACGTTCAACGTCAAATTAGCCAGCGCAAAGAGCTCCTCATGGGAGGTCTGGCTACTTGTGTTAACTGCCACATTGACAGCGGAGGAGCCTCACCTCGGCCCCTGTGCTGGGCAGTGGAAATTTTCTAACACCAGTACGACACCCTGCAGAGCCGGCGGAGGTGTGCTGAAAGAAGGCTGCTAATGAGAGAAAAGCGAACAGACAGCGGGAAAGTGTTACAGTACAGCGGCGCTCAGGAGGAGGTTGTACCAGTGGGCAGCTCCTAGCTACAGCGCCCACAGGTCTTTCTCAACATTACGCCTCTCGTTAAGCATGGAAATGCATTATATGTATCCTGCATTTCATGCATGTGCGCCTCAAGCTTCTCGGCAGGTGTATTCTTTCATCCAGGAGCCTGTGTTCCTGGTAGGATAACTGTCAGGGGTCCTGAGTGGAGACACCGCTTTAATACGAATGAAAGAGTGTGTATGCACATTACCCCCAAGAGCCTAAAGAAGTGGCCCCACACTGAGAGGGATAGAGTTGTTAACTGTGTGTGTATTTCAGCAGAGAAGTAACTCTTCAAGGAGTTTTGAATTTAAAGTTAACATGAAACAGCACTGACAGTCTATTTGACTTATTTAATGTGCCCCAGATCTGACCCGTATCTGAGTTATTTGATGAGAAAAAGGGTTGGGCTGCAGACCAAATGTTACCAAAAAGAAAAATGTTTTTGTTCTCAATTACATGAGAATTACTAAAAATACCGTTAAAAATAAGACCAAGAACATTTATTAAAAAGGTAAATAGGCTCACTTTTTATTTCGTGTTGACTTTTAAAGCTTATTTTCCTTCTTTTGGAAGTGGAATCTGGCTTTTGACCTCAGTAACTTCTTGTATTAAACTCTAAAAGTTCAGTACTGCTATATTTGTCTCTGACGCAAGTGTTTGCTCACAGTATGTTAGCGGGCCTGTGTGTTAGACACAAGTCAAATGTGTGTTTTTAAGGAGGTGATTTAGGGCTAATATATGATTGGCCCATAACAAGGGTCTCCTCCTCTTGCCCCCCTCCGCCTCCTCTGTGTTGACTGTGAGAAACTATTGTTCCACTGGGCTGAATGGAGAAGTGCTTGTTTGGGAAAAGGTTGCAAAGTCATGGGAAAGAGAAGCTTTGTTTCTGTGAGCGACGAGCGGGGCTAGAGAAACCCAAGCGGACGTGTTTTGAGGACTGACGCGCACACAGCTGCTACTGACACACACACAGACAAGAGCTGATGCGGATTTTGAAATAGACACAGATAAGTCTCACATACACATGTTCGGGCTAAGCTGTGTAGAATGAAAATGCACACACAAACAAACACAGCTGCAACACACACACACACACACAGTCAGGCACTAAAACAGAATGGCGGGGGTCCAGCGGACGAGAGTGATCTGTGTGTGTGTGTGTGTGTGTGTGTGAATAGTCTCAGTGTGATGTGGCTTCCTGGCCAAAACTGCCGGAGTCCCTCTCAAGGCTAAGTCTCATTTTATCAACCAAATTAGACTCATCTCATCTCCTCTTGCACACAAAGCCTTTATTCGCTTCACACCTGCACACACAAAGCAGGCCAGTGTCTCTCTCTGCCCTATGTATAAGTCAGCTGGGACAAACCCATCAAAAAGTGTCTGTGTTTAGTTTTCTAAAAGCTCCTTTACCAGCCATTAGGGCATTCCCTTCATAGTTTTTTAAAGATTCATTTATATCACAGTTTGCATGATTGCTATGCCTATATACACACTGTTTTAAACCTTATTGAGCTGCCTGTCTATTAGGCAACTATTTTTTTAGGCAGCATATTAACTGAAATGAAACCTCATAAGTGATTTAAAATGTGATTTGCTCTTCGTAGGCAGCTGTATTGTGGACCACACAAAGAGCGAGTAGCTGACATCCCATACTTTTGGGAAATTAAATTCAAGTGTTTTGCCCTGCATATGCTATACTCCATGTAAAGCTATTTTTAAAAAGTTAACCAATTTTAGAATTATAATAAAGGTAGCCATGACCCCATATATTTTGAATATAATTCACTGTTATAATAATGCAAGTTTCTTTAATGAAAGTAAGTAATGAAAGTCTTAAATCTGTGAGTTATCTTGAATAATGCTTTTCAGCTGAAGTTGTCAGGATACATCACGGATTGCCTTAAAATAACAAGGTATAGTATTCTATCATAATGTTGCTTTGTTTTTGTGTCTAAGGACTATGAGCATGGACTCTGGATCCCAGCGCTGATGCTCGTTAATGATTGGTTGTGGAGGGGGGGGGGTTGATTGCTGATTGGTGGACAACGTTTGATTGTCATGAAACCCCACAGTCACGGTGACAAGTCACTCACATTGTGACATCTCACAAACATACCTCTTCAAAAGCATAAACGCAAAACATGTATACAAGTCTTCAAGTGGACATGCACTTCTATAAGAAGACTCACCTGGATCTGTTGCTGCAGGAGGTTGATTTTGTGTTGTTGCTGCAGAAGTTGCTGCTGTTGTCGTGCAATCTGTGGACAGAACACGTCAAACTGTCAGATGTGTCAAAATGTTTTTCAACAAGAGAGGACATTATTTGTGCAGATAGGGGTCACATGTTTGAATGGTGTTTGAAGCTCTTGGGTGTGCTTTTGTATTTCATACATATTTACCAAGGAGTGGCACCCGGTCCCGGGTGTGTGTGTGTTTGTGTACAGAGGTGTGTTAGTATATGTGTTAATACTGATCTGTTTTCTTTTGTAAAACTGAGCTCCCCAGAAGCAACTATACACACAACAAAGCTAAAGCACACTCTTCTGTATGCATACACCTTTAGACTCCTGCCTGCATGCTGGAGGGGAACTGAATTTTACACACACACTTGTAGGGGGATGGAGAGAACAGAAGGTTTCTTTGTGAATGTGGTTCAAAGAGGAGAACGTTAGTATGTTACACACCCATAACTCTCCTTCACACACACACACACTCACTTACTGATAGTACTGTTCTGTGTTCACTATTTAAATATTCATCACAGAAACACTGGGTCCTAATCAGACATGATAGGGAGGAATGGGTCACAACAGTTGATTAATTTACTGGTCTTCTTACAGCAAACTATAAACTAGTTTATTGTTTGCTAATTTGGATCTGTGTGGTGCGTTGATATTAACATGATGACAGCGTCTGAAAAGTTTTGTATTTAAACTGATCCCCTTTTAAAATAACAGCAGCACAACATTTAAAAAGACCCATTTATAAACACAAAAAAATGAATTGTAAATTCCCACTTTAGAGAAACGAGTACTATTAGGGTTGAAAGAACCTGCAACAAGTCTAATATACAAGGCTTCCTTAAGCAATTGAGAACAGTCAATTTTGAAAATGTCTTCTACCTAAGCTTCAAAATCAGATTGATTATTTTCTGTCCTTTCTAACAGTAAAATGCTCTTCAAAGTGACTAAATTACAGCCTATCAGAAATGTTATTAATACACAGCTAAGTGTCTGAGATTTGGTGTGTAACACCAAGCGTGTCGCATTGTCCTTGGTTTAAGTACATATACATGTACATAATATTTAATATCTAGATTTGTGTAAACTTCATTTATCATCAGAAAACTTACTTCATATATGCATCAACATTATATTAGCCTATCCTGCCCTCCAGATATTGTTATTGGTGTCAGCCATTGAAAAAAAAAATCGCTTGTTAGGATCAGATGTGAAATAGCTAAAGAAAATGAAACGCGTGACACAAACACGGTGAATAAGTGCTAACCTGGTCCTGTTGCTGTTTGGCTAACTCCATTTGCTGGCGCTGTTTTTCGATCTGCGAAGCGGCCAGTTTCTTCTGCTCCTCATGGGCGGCCAGTAGCTGCTCTCTGAGACTGCTGAGCTGCGTGATCATCCCCATCAGCTGGCGCTCTTTCTCCGCCAGGCTGTCCGGGGTGCCTGCAGGGGTTAAAGGGCACAGGCCAAGGGTCAAAGAACTAGTCGAGGAAGCCTTGTACCCAGATGTGCTCCTCCTGAGACGTGCCATCACCCTGGTGTTTACCTTGCCATCGCTACACATTTAGCATGAGCTGACCTCTAACCTGGGCTAAAGCTGAGAGCGCTCTGACATACGAGCAGCCCCAGAGCAGACGGCAGGAGGGGAAGACTAAATCACTCGACAGGATGTCGTTGCACTGCGGTATTACTCCAGACTACCACCAATCAAACAATGTGTGTGTTTGTGTGTGCTAAACCCCTAAAGCGTTCAAATGTCCAAATGAGCACATGTCTGTTAATGATTTCATGCGTGTGCAGTTGTGCGTCTGAGGTCATATATCTGTGTTAAAACACACACACACAGACACACGTCTGCGTGGCCCCACAATCCCCCATTGTTCTCGGTCTATACCTTCTGAGGGGCCACATTCCTCACCAGGGAAAAACAGATGATGAAGAAAGCTAGAGAAAGAAGAGAGTCATAACAGCTGACCTGACCCTTTGCCCTGGCAGGAAGGTGAGAGTAGGCTCCATTTGTAACCCTTCACAAACACACACACACACACCGACTCAACAATGCACAATAAAGGCAACTGTCACAGACAGCCAGTTGAAAAAATAAACCTACAGCTCCCAGACTGAGCTTTCACAAGAGGGTGTGTATCTGAGCCGGCCCGGGACAAGGGAGGGCCTTGTGTGAAAAGTGACGAGTTTTGCAGAGTAAAGAGGGATCAAAGCAATCTTTCTTTTTCACTTTCTTTCCACAACCCTATTGCTCATACAGGGGCTGGGTTAGAATGTTTTTTAAACATTTAAATTAAAGTATTTAAAATATTCAGATGTTAAATATTTAGGTAAAAATTATAAACTTAAATGAATAGTTCACCTAAAAATGAATCATCATTTGCTCACCATTAAGTACTTCCAAACCTGTATGAATTTCTTTGTTCTGGTGAACACAAAGGAAGATATTTTAAAGAAAGTGTGTAACCAGGCTGTTTTGGGTCACAATTAACCTCCATAGTATTTCTTTTCCTTACTATGGAAGTCAATAGTGACTGAAACAGCCAGGTTACACACTTTTTTCAAAATATCTTCCTTTAAAGAAATTCATACAGCTTTGGAACTACTTAAGCATGAGTAAATGAAGACCGATTTCTTTAACTTATATATTAGTATCAATTATGCAAATAATAATGCATTGTTTGACACTGTTTTCCAACAGAAAAATGTGTAAATAATAAATAATTTCCAGTTATTGTTGCACATAAAATCCTAATAAATGTATGTATTCTTTTAAATGTAACCTTAAACAACTAATACATATGTATATAGACTGTTTCAGACAATAAAAATAAGATAAATCATTTCTTGTTCCTTATTTTTGGCCAGGAATAAAAAAAAAAAATTGTGTTTCTGGTTAGATAACATTACAATCAAATATGTCTATATCTGTGTCTATAAAAAAAAACCTGCACTCTGTTCTGCTGTTTTTGACCAAATCCCCATTGAAAGCATCTGATCATTGCTGGTGCACATACCCATAAACCACCATTATTACCCAGGGTTTACCAACTAGTCATTCAGACTCCCTACCAACTAGTTTATTCCAGAAGCATTTGTAGCTTTGTCCATCCCTAGCGCAGTCAGTAAGATTCACTCATTAAAATGTGAATACACCTCTGACACAATATACTCTAGATGCCCTGAGTCTAGAGTTGACAGAAGGTGTTGATACACACACATAGGAAAACACACCAGCCTCATCAATCACAACCGAAGGCTTTTTACTTCGCCTACTGAAAGTTCAGCTTTGGATCAATAAGTGGTTTCCTCTCTCTCTAAACATCCTAAGGCTGCCTTTACTGCCTTGCCTCATGTCACAAACCACAGTAATTAACCAATTTGTAACAATGTAATACCTGTCAAGCAGCTCTCACTGCTAATTAATGACTGGGCTTAAAAGATAAATCCCTAAAGCAGCACAGTGCTGTGTTACATGAGGAAAAGAAGCAAAGAAAGAGCTTAGCCCGAGGCTCTTATTGTCCATTACCACTTTTCTTTCCATCTTTTCTTCTCCCATTCTGTCTCTTTTGCTCTGTAATCATCTACTGTGTGGTTAACACAGGCAAGTTCTTTACTGTACAATATATTAAGGCGACTTCATACAAAGTAGAATGCATCTGTGCATTAAATGCATAGATCTAGTTCTGAACACGGGTCAATACGTGCTTCAGTTGTGCAAAAATACTTGATATATTTCTGTATCACCATGTCACTATGCACATAATAGTTCCATATTGACATGTATGGTGTATCATAGACAAAATTTTAATGGCTAAATTTTAAATGGCTCCAAATGGTTCTTCTATGGCTATCACTGTGACCTTTATTTAATTTCAGGGAAAATACCTGCTTGTGGCAAAATAGCCTGTAATGAATTTGCTAGGAGCAATTTAAGCAGTTTTGCTAACTTTCCACCATTTCGACAGAACACCCTCTCGCCAAAAACCCATTCCCACAGACACCTCAGCAAAGCCAAATATCAACATACAGTACAAAATGATTCAGTGTTTCTAATTAGTTAAAAATGTCAGCCATCTCTCTTCTTGTTTGCAATCAGTACATTTTATGTGTACTATTAAATGCTTTCAGCACCTAATTTAAAACGACCTACTATGTTTGTATATATTTGTGTGTCCGTTTCTGATCTTAAAGGGTATTCACACACAGAGAGTGGACGGTGGCGAGGGCCCTTTCCAAGCGCTAGTCATCGGTGGTCGTGGCGGGGATGCTCTCTTACTGAAATGTCAACACAGTAGGGTTACTGCACCAACGGCTTGATCAATGGCACTCCCTTTTCTGCTCCAGGAGCGAGAACAAGCTTCGTTTGATTAAATATTTCGTCGCTTAATGAAGTACAGTTACTCCCGAGTTAGCCTCGCGAACACGCCGGGAGCGCGAGGAAGGTGTATGGAGGCTTGTTAAAGTGACAGTGGAGTGTGTTCTCGCTACGGCTGAGTGACCTAACAGGATGTATCATTAACCGTGCTAACATGAGCGAGGCTGTTGCTTAGCAAGTCATACCGGCAGATCATTAACCGGGGCCGGCGAAGAGGCTAGCGCTAGGTGGATTAGCATACCTGAGCTCTCAGTACGCTTGAAGATATCTAAGGTGACATCTGATACGTACAACTATAACTGTGATCATTCCAATCTAGAACCGCAAAACCAGCTCTTCTGACACAACTGCCAATGGAAACAGCGAATACTTTGGTTTCGCACCACTAAAAAAAAACACAACAGGTAAATCAACCATCCAACGCAACCTCATACACTCTGAGGTCACATGAAGACACAAAGTCTTTTGTTTTACCTTTGATCTCTCCAAAGTTGCCAGAACCCATGGCCAATAGCTTGTCCTTCCAGTCCTTAGACAACAGCCTTTCAATACTGGGGGCCTCTGGAGGGGAGACAGACAGAGAGAGAGAGAGAGAGAGAGAGAGAGAGAGAGAGAAAGAGAGAGAGAATTACCACAGGCAGGCAACATCACAATATAGCTCATTTAAAGTCCATTTGCTGTAATAAAGGCCCGTCTCTCTAATGGCACCAACAGTAGGGCAGGAGGAAGAGAGGATGGAGAGAGAGAAGGAGAGAGAAAGACACAGAGAGAGAGAGAGTTGAGCAGCTTCCTCACCTGCTGTTAGCCAATCATTAGCCCTATGCTCCAGCTAACACAAAGAGGCTCTTAATGCACCGGGTACAATGGACACATTATCGAGGCTGTGCGCTTTGTTTTTCTAATACACCCCGCGGACCCGCTAACCCCTCCACCCCACACGCTAATTACTAACCTGCCAAGGACGGACGTCTCAAACAAGAGAGAGAGAGAGGAAAATTACAACAACTCTCAACACCCCCTCTGTATACCTCTCTAACACACACACGTACCAGCATCACCATCACTACAATTAACTGCAATATGAAACAAAATGAGAGAAAGACAGAGACACAAAGAAAGGAAGAGAAACACAAGGTGTGTATTTGTGGTAAATGACAGCAGTCGGTATTTTAGCAGGTTGAGAGATGACACACACAACTTTAAATACAGTTGTGATTTCCTTTTCCTTTATGCTTCATTTTTATCCTGTTTGTCATTCAACATCCATTTGCTCAAATAGTAAAGCATTGGTAAGGTCATGGGTTAAATGACTGATTGTGTTTGAAAAATAACCATAAAACTTATTTTAATCACGAAAACCTTTGGAATATCAAACGTCTACAAATGCAAAAAAAATGGCTGTCAAATGATTAATCACTAATTTTTGTTTACATATTATATATGTGTGCTGTGTATATTTATAATGTATATATGAATAAACACCAATGCATATATATATTTCTGAAAAACATGTTATTTCATATATTGTATTTATTTATCATATAAATTATATATAAATATTTTAAAAATATGTTCTGTATGTGTGTAATTATACATGCATAATAAATACAAACAGAACACACGCATATATTATGCAAACACAAACATATTTCATATGTGATTAATTGTTTGACAAACTACTTTATATTTAATTACAGCTTTATTTAAATTTGAATGAATTTATTTTTATTATTCTTCAGCTTAAATAGTAAAGCATGACACTTGCAACAGCAATGTCATGGGTTCAGTTCTACATTTCATAATATGCCAAAACCAAACTTAAATTATCTTTCGCTCATTTATCTTGTATCCAGGCTTAATTAAAATTTTAATCACTAAACACTTCCGAATACAAAAATGCACATTTTCAAAAGCAACTACACACACACACACACATACAAAATCTAATTTCAGTTATGATTTCCTTTTACTTTTACTTTCCATTTCCTGTCTTCATTCTTTCTTTCTTTTTTCATCCTGTACCTCAAATAGTAAAGCGTGATGCTTGCAACTGAAGGTCAAAAGGTTTGACACTATATGATTTTTATAATAAATCGTGTCTTTAAAAATATCTCATTCAAATCTTAATTGCTAAAGTCTTCAGAGTATAAAAACGCAAACACACACACACACACGCACACTTAAACGCTTCTCCACCAAAGTAAAAACACCAGGTGGCACCATTACCAATTCAGCTGGAGTTAAAACACTGAGCACTAACCTGTGTCTTTGCGACTGATAGACTGTACAGGCCCCAGGTGGGCGGCACACACTTACACTCAAAGACTTGCCAAACACAAGAAGACTTGCCAAATATTTAATGTCTCATTAGTGGTAAAACTTCCTCAGTGGCATGTCTGCAATTTAAAGTTTATCGCATTCTTGTCTCTGGAGTGTTTCTGAATATCCTCTGCGTTCCTGGTCTCGCCTCTGGACTTCAAAGTTTGACCGTTTCAGGCCTGCAAAACAGCCTTTGGTTTATGGACACACTCCCTCACCGTTCAGCAAATCACCTTCACTTCTGCAGTTTCTACTGACAGCTGTCTCACTGTCACCCCAACAGGTGTTATTAGCCCTCGTCTCTCTCTCTCTCTCGTCTATTCTGGCATCTGTGCGTAACAATGACAGAGGCTTTTAAGCCCGAGAGCTTTGACAAGCGAAAGGTTTCAACAAATGGCCACTCCGTCTATCCCCCCTGCCTGCTCTCTCTCTCTCTCTTTCTGTCTGAGTATGTCACTTTCTCCCTCTCTCACCACAGCACTGTAATAGTTATTATTTTTATTTATTAACATGGCCGCTATTGTCCCTGCCGACAGCTCCTTCACTTTAACTATTAATAAAAATAGAAAGCCCTCTTTTATGTGACAGCCCGCAGCGGGGATCTGCACAATCGTTTACTGCAAAATGGACGGAGAAGGAAGCAGATATGCTGATGTATCTGTCTTTCATGCCAGCTCCTCTGTCTTGATCTCGTTCTTCATACTCTCTTATGGTTTAGGAAGAAAGGGACTGTTGCGGTGCCCTTTGATAGAAGCACTTCTCACTTCAGCCTGTGATGTTGCTTTTAGTTTTGTCATTATAAAATATGATGCTTCAACATATGCTGGAATTCAAAAAACAGCTACAATCAACTCTTACCTGCTACTTTATAACATGCAAGTATCCTGATAATAAAGACTTGTATTTCAATGCATTGTACTGAAAATCACAAATAAGATCTCATTTGGTTTTTACACATAGCAATGAAATTGAATGCATTAAGGCTCTTAAAGATAAAAGATAAACATATTAACTGCAGGTTTAAATCCAATATTTGCTATGTGAATAGGTTATCGGCTTTAAAAATGTATGCATAACAGAGACAGAGAGTGAGAGAGGGCAGAAACTTTGGGACTGCTTCCATTAGTATATTCCCAATACGACAGCACAGCTTGTATGCATTAGTGTAAAGGGGTCTTGTTTGTGGCAGCTGGGTGGAACCCTACGTATGCGCCCTTACGAGGTGGGGAGCACATTTTTGGTGGGACCAGCATTGCCTGAGGGGTACAACGGAAAGAGAACAGTGTGACTCTTGGAAAAACACACAGCAAGGGTGTGTATGAGAGAAGGAGCGAGGGTGCCAAGATGTATTTCAAATAGACATAACATGATTAAAAGAGAATGTTTAATGCATGAAATCAGAAATAGTGCAAAAAACAGCGAGCAAATTATAGGCGGTTGGAAAAATTCTTATAAAATAATATTAATAGCGTTAATAAAATATTTGTAATTTTAATAAGAAAGGAGTGATTCGAATTTAAAATAAAACTATGTTTTTTGTGGAAACCCTTCGACCAGGCAGCCATCCTGATCCATCCCTAGTCATATGTCTCTGGTTGCGTCTAGAACAGGATGTTCGGCAGACATATCTGACAAACAAGCGCGTCAGTAGCACACACTCATCTGTAAACTGAAAATGAGATCACAAACTCAGCAACCACCACACCAGCCATGCCAGCATGGGAGAGGAGAAGTTAATCTGACAATAATAGGTGAATTATGAGGCATTATTAAAGTTCATTGGCTCCAGAGGACTCCAGCAGCTGGGCAGAGCTGTAGCCAAGATGTCCGGCCACCTGGCCCAAAAGCGTGGAAGAACCGCTCAAGATGTGCCACCACCGAGCGCACTTTCCTTCTTCACACACCACAATCCAACTTAGGGCGGCCCGGGCTCCGTACTTCACAAACAATTTCATCACTCACTCTCTGTTTCTCTGTGCCTCGCCATTGCAATGCTATTTTTTGCCCAAAACGCTCTGACTCAGCCCGGCCAACTCCATTTTTCCAATTATCTCATATTTGCAAAGCCAATGAGATGTTTTGTTCGGAAAAGAAAGAGGGGGCGGGGGGTTGGTTTTGGAGGAGTGGAGAAAAGCGGGGAGACGAAGGGGGAATGAGACAAGGAGAGCCAGGCCCACGGTGGACAACAAAAGGGCCAGTGTCCCAGCGCCAGCTTCACGCGGGTGGGGAGGGCTCACAGGAAAGGCCCTGGCTCGGGCCTGGCCCAGCACGCAGCACCAGAACAGGCTCCACATTGACTGCTCTTGGCAGAAAGCAACACGCTGCAGCAGCTCCCAGCCGCCACAGAGGTCAGGATTGAATAACCAATTATACAAGCACCCAGCTAGTTTATCTAAGGTTGGACAGAAAGGATCGTCACACACATTGAGCTTAGCGCCGTATATATATGTTCAACGAGAGACACGCACACACGGGAGTCCAGCTGCGCTTAGATCTTTCTGAGGAGTGAATACAAACACCCACAGATGGATTTCAGTCAAGAAACTAGTAATTAATTACTGCCTTTGTGGCTAAAACACTGTAATCAATCAATGCGGTGCAGATCAGTACTCATTTAGGGCGCTTAAAAAAAAAAAGTTCATGAGATTTTAAAAAGCGAATGGCAGAAGTTCGATTCAGAAGCAAACATGCTCTGCAAACTCTGCTCCTGAATTCCCCTGTCAAATGAAAAGATGATTATAATCACCCTTGATGATCAATTTATGTACGGCTGTTATTTGCCCAGAGACCATGTTGAAAATTCTTTCTAAAGGACGTTCAAACATCGGCGGTCGCTCGTGTTTTCTCCCGGAGCGGCAGACACTGCAAGACTGTGAGTTTAGAAATGCACAGAGCAAGAAGAAAAAAAAAGAAAAGAAAAAAAAAAACATCGGACCAAATCTCTCATCAAAAGCCGCCATTCAAGCTAAAAGTCCCAATTATGTGTGCTGATGGAGGAAAAGGCAATGCTTAGCAACACTCTGTACAAACATTCACACACACACAGAATGTGTTCTTTCTTCTTTTCGTTCAAAAAACGTTCCCGTCTCAGAGAGGTGACACAAGCAATAAGAAAAAAAAGAGAAACTGGAGGGACAGAGCGCGATGGAGTGGGATAAGGTGAGATTTTGTGTAAAGTCGTAACGTGTAAAGCGTGTGGAGTCATCGGAAAGAGCAAAGCTGATGCTAAAGGTCAGGATGTTAAACACCCTTTACATTCAAAGCAGTCACCAGGGCAACCGGGACAATTTTCTAATACAAAATATAAAAAGAAAAACACCTTGGCTGGTTTGTTCTCCGTCTTTGAGTACAGTAAAAAAAAGACATTTTGACATCATGGGTAAACAGAACTATATATAGTAAGTCCTCTTTTGAATTGGTCACAATCAAAACATAAGTCTTTAATCAAATTGTTGAAAATTGTTTGCAAAAGCATTTGTACAGCACACAAACAGATGTACTGAGCATAAAAATAGTTTTATGAACAATTTGTCATTGAATGTTTGTGGAAAGCCTGAGTGTGAACTACATTGACAGTATGTTCCGCAGTATGATACAAACGAAGTCCCACGAGTGCTGCAAAGTGTGCTCTTCAGCTCCAGTCCTCACTTAGATGACGATAAATCAATTTTCCATAAATTAATAGAAAATAATTCCCAACTAAAGTTGCAGGGTGAGATTTACAAATTGAAAAAGTCGTTTATCTCTGACGGAATTGTGCCCTTCACATATCTGCAATCCTTCTCTGACAGATGGTGTTGTGGGTGCTTATGTCCAATTTGATTTGAACCAAAACTCCCGCCAAATTTATTCTGGCACCTCTCACGCGGTGCCAAATTTACACTGCCAGATTGAAATAACTGCGTGGAGGGCATGACATTGTGAAGAAGAATGTGAGCAAAACCATCACGACGTGTGAGAAAGTCTGAGAAAATTAAGACGTTCTCTGAGGACGTCCAAGACTTCAAATCTGGCTGCCGTACATCTGAGTATCAGCCATGCTACTGATACGCACACACACACACGCGCGCGCGCGCGCGCACAGATATATGCCACTTTACATGCATGTACAAATTAATTAACATGCACGCATACATTGATAAAATAAGCTTTTGATATTCCATATGCGGCCAGCTTGGCTATTGTTTGCTTTTAAATCACAGGCTGAATTATTCTGAACAAGATGACATCTCAAAACAAACTTCAAAGCTAAAAGAAAAGAAGACACTTTGGTCTGAAATATAGTATGGAACTGTAGACATACTTTAAACGTATGCTAATTTAAACAGGTAGTCATCTACAAAATATCTAGTGTTCAACTTAATAAAGACACAGTAATGCACAATTAAAGGTGTTCTTCCAATATCAATGCCACATCTGCTAAATTTCCTGTGCTGCGGTGTCAGAAGAAAGGGTTAAGCTGGGCTCAGGGCTCCCCTCTCCTCCAAGCACACACATTTCTCTTGTCAAAGGCATCCTGTTAAAGTAGGCCAGGGCATATTTGTGCTTCCTCCGTGTGCTCTATAATGGAAAATGACACTTTCAATCTGTCTCGTGGCAATAACCCCTCTTCAGCGCGTCTCGCGAGCAGCCCAGTCAGCAGAGAGCTGTCATAGCCCCGGGGCCCTGCCGCCACCCGCTTTCATTACATCACTTTAAAATGACAACAAAAGAATACAACGTGTTCGTCCGAGTCTCTGATGCATTAACTGCGGGACAGCAGAAATGAAAAAAAGACCTTTGGACTGAGGCAACAGGCACACACATACGGTTGCAAACACTTGCTCTTGAAAAGTCGACATCACACAGACTGAAACGTATTGCCACGCACGGTTGGAAATAAACAAATAAGTAACAAAATAAATATATCAAATTTGTCAAAGCGCAGGCCGCGGTGTCTGTTAAAATCACAATTGCTGTATGTCACGTTGAAGTGTACTGTGGCTTTCAGAAAGCAGCTGTCACAGGCCTGTCATACACACAGGCAGACTATGCTGACATGATAATTCTGCTTTGCATTTTTGAGGCAAATAAACACACACAAAGCAGACCCACTCAGAAGTCTCCATTTTAACCTCTTGTCATAACAAACTGCCCCTGGCAGATGAAAACAGTTATTACCCATATTACAATTCACTTCCTCTTGTTTTCACATTGTTTTTCCATTTTTTAATTTGTAAAGTATTCACAAACAGCCTTTATTTCTGATGAGGCATGAACACATACTTCTAAGTAAGCAAAGCGGCCTGGAAAAGTGGATCTGCAAACAGGAAGTTGGGAATCTAAAGGCACGGTTTTCCCCAACGCACTCCGCATTTACACTGGATTTAATCGTTGCTGTTGTCTCTGTGTGCCTGGGGAGGTTAAAATGCTCTCGCTGTAAGAATGGCCAGCATTGTGTGGGCTCCATTGCTCCCAGATACTGGTAGCCATGTGAGAGCCATTAGGTGATTGTTAACAGCTCCTAAAAAGCTGGCCATGCCTGGCCAAAGCCAGCCAGACCCCTGCACATCCCTCGACTCGATTCCTTCTTTCTCTTCATCTGTAGGACAGGAAGAAGGGAGGTGGACAGAGTGGGGGATGGCGATAAATTCACATGCTTTCAAGTTCAAACTTTGATTGCTTGATAAGGTTGGTCATGGGAATAATGCCCTACTTACAAGCTATATTTCCATTGGTTGGACACCAGCAGGGGTACGGGACAGCACAAAGCGGTCTGTTTCATCTTAATTCATTTATTTAAACACATACTGTGCTGGACTGTACAGTGCACTCATAATAATGTTAACATATTAAATGCACTGGAACGCGGTACTTTAGAGGTCCTCAAATATAGTTACAAATACACACACTATCCCATCTGTTAGAAGAAACTAAATGTACCCAGTAGTGCTCAAACAGAAACGCATTTAATGCAGAACGTCCCACCCTAGGGGTACTGGGATATTTTTCTGTGTTAAACATATATATCTAACATTTTTTAGAATAATTAAAATCTGAAAAATGGTAAATTATGAAATGCATGACTATTATAGGAAGCAATGATGCATTAAATAGATTTTAAAAATGAAAATAAAGGTATTTATAATGCTGCAATGATGCATATTTTTATTACACATAAATTCAGATTTTCTGATCTCAACTAAATAAAATGAAGCGTCATGGTTTACACAAAAATATTAACCAGCATAGCTATTTTTAACAATGATAAATATAATAAATGTGTCCTTAGCACCTAATCAGCATTTTTAAATTATATTTGAAGGCCAGCGATGAAGAAATTGAGAAATTTGCCATCACAGATTCCATTTTTAAAATATATATAAAATATAAGATCGAAAAAAGAAAAATATATAATAAAGAAAAATAAAATACTAATAATAGTAATAATAAAATAGTAATAATAATAAAAAGAGAATCAAATAAACAATATTAGAGTTTTTAAGAAATTTGGTTAGTGTACATATATATAGTTTTCCCCCCTGATCATAAGAATACAGATTGTGCATTTCTCACATGTTTTGTTTCTTTAACTTGAGAGGAATATTACAGATTGCTGAATATTCAGTATAAGTTACAAAAGCAACCATGAAAGAAATGCTTGAGCAAACAGGAGACACAAAACCTACTGTAATGCACAAGAAAGAACTATGGAGAGGTTTATCTGTGCAGAAACAACAAAGGAGTGGGGGCTAAACCCATGGCCTCCCTCTGTTCTCTTGCTGCTGTGTGAACACCGAGGTTCAAAGTCCCCACAACGTCACAAGCCTGTAAGCAAATATACCAAACACATGACAAACTATACATTCTATTGTGCAAGAGCGCTTAGTTGTGCTCTCTGTTCAATCTATCTCTTTCTCTCTCAAAGATGAGAACAACCTTACGAGCATTTTTTTATTGACAACTTTTTTTTTTTTTTTTTCGTGAAACAAATGCATTCCCTCTCGACTCATAATGCACGAAAAAGAGAAGGCAGGGCAAAACTAAACAGCCCAAGTTTCAGAACACTCCCTCGATCAACCATTTATCATGCACCAGTAATTAACCCACTGCGTTTTCTGTGCTCTTGGCATTAAAAAGAAGTAAACAGATATTTAAATGTGTGAGAAATATTTGCCAGAAAGTGTAACCTGTATCTAACTGAGGGCTATGTGAATCCGGATGAAAGAAAAGGAGGTTGAAAAAGATCCAAACGAACGACAGGAACAACACTCTCTGAAACCACAGCACCTCTGAGGAGAGGAGGGTGAGAAAACAAGGTGAAGATGGGATAGGAAGCAGAGCATTAGCATTCAGATGACAACAATTAAATATATTCATTTACATTTGTGAATGTGTACGTATATATAGATCTAAATGTGTTTGTGCACACAGGTGCAAATCAGCAGTACTATGTGAAGTAATAATGCGCACTATGACGGTTTATGGCTAGATAATAACCTCATCAGGCTATATAACCTGCGTTACAAAGCTCAATGTGAACACTGCTTCCAAAGCATAAATTAGTTCTTTATATTATAACCAGTGTTTTAACATTCAGTTACTTATGCTGATGTGCCGAGGTGTTTCCTTTGTGCATATGTGTATGTGCGTGCGCACAACTCTTTGTGGCCGTGACAATGGGCCAGGGAACAGACGGTGAGAGTGTGTGTATGTCATCGGCGACTGCCGTAGACTGGCGGAGTGTGTCAGATCCAGCCTAAAATGACTAGCAGCTGGGGGTGACAGTTGTTTTAACAGCTGAGCTGACAGGATTAATTCAAATGCACTGAAATCAAAAAGTGGAGAACACCTGTTCAGTCTTCCAGCGTTCCCCACGTCCAGGCAGGGGATCAGGCTCGGGCGTACAGCCAGGCTAGAGAAGTGAGCTGGGTGCTCCGCCACCATAGGACGGGAAAAGTGGCGGAGGGAGGGCTAAAAAAAATACAAGAAAAAATACAGTGGCGGAATAGGAAGGAGTCCAAAAGCAAAGCAAGGCAGAAAGAGAGACACACATGAAGGGAAAGAGGGAGGATTGGGATCCGCCTTGCTTGTTTCTGAACATCTGGCTTAAATAAAGGGCCTATTTTCTGGCAGGCCGAAGGGTGCTGACCTAGGGCTGCTCAGCGGAGACAGATTGCTTCATTTCAAAGTGCGCTGCCTGACCGCAGGACTGCTGGGGTTAATTCTGAGCTTCCCCCTCGTGTTCAAAGACCCCTACTAGAGCTTCATTCACTCACTGGTGTCCACTACCGGCCTCAGTCCTATACGCTCAAAACCAGGATGTGGAGGGGGCTGTAGTATGTGATGGAGAGTCAATAATTGAGTGTATGTTGTGTTTACAATCCCCAGGGGTTAGGTCTTAGTCAGTCATTAAATTTGACATGAATTGAAAACTCACTTATTTTATTTTATTTTCTTATTTTTGGTCTTACTGTGAACAATTCATCTGTGCATTTCCATTTATTCATTTAATTAAAATGTCAATGTCAAACTCTGTGTTCTGGACAGTTCATTAAGTCTGCTTAAACCCCACTTGTTTCTTACAGTCAGATCTGCCTCCATTCAATCAACAACTGACAAACAGAAACAAGTGCCAGCCATACATTTCTTTGTACATCAAAAGATCTGTGACTTTAAACCACGAAACTGCTTCTGGTAGTTGAAATGTATTGCAATTTATAACACATATTTATAATGCAAGTTCATTCTTAGCATCGTCAAAAGAGGCACAACAGCAATAAATTGGAAGGCAAACTTCTATCAGGCATAGTGGTACAATAGAGTTTTACTTAGAAAATGTTAGCCAAACTGTTAACCATTTATAACTAGCAGCCTGAAAATAAAGCATGATATTTTTCTAAAACCACTCAAGCTTACACAAAAAGCTACTAACTTCTAACCTCAACCCTTAACATCCTGATGTATAGCTTTACTGTTTCCAATCATGATATTTCTGAAGGCTAAACTTAATAGTTTTCTACATAATTAAATAGACCAAAACAAACCTGCATGTAAAATCTTCCCTTGCAGTGAATTAGCCAAAAACCTTTGCATACTTGTTTCTGGCGTCAATTAAAATTTCAACTGCAAAATGTCCAGACAGACAGACTCTGTGTGTTTACCTTTGCCGAAGACGTTTGTGCGAGTGTGTGTGCGCCGCACATGTTGCGTGTGGGTGAGCGAGTGTGTACGCGGCCCCTGACATTTGGCCTGTGCACATCCGCAGTTTGTTCTAATCTACTCCAACCCAAGCAAATACACCTAAATCTGCTTTGTAATTTACTTTACATATCCCTTTTTAACCCTGCTGAGGCTCAAGTGAGGCCATGTATGTGTGTTAGAAAAGGAGAGAATGGATTTAGATTTAGATTTACAAGGGCGTGTAATGGATATGAAGAAGAGATTTGCGAGTCGCTGCTAGCCATGTGAAACGCCACATCAAAATAACCAAAACCACTGATGCGCAATTACCCACAATGCAACAGCACGCCAAAACCGAGCGGCTCAACCATATGCGTATACCTTCTATTGCCATATTTCCTCTTGCCTCGATTCCCTTTACAAAAATCTCACACACAGTGTTTCAAAAAGTCACCCGTGCGATTGAGAGGGGGGGGGGAAGCGTTGTGATGGACTCTCACACGCAGGAGATTCAGAAAGCTCTCTATCCACTAAAGCATGATCAAAGAGAGAGGAGAGTGATATTTTATAGAGCTCGCTCAGTTTTTAAAAGTTGCAATGAATATTCATGGGATATTGTATTCCATTATTTAGCATTAGCTTCAAAAATGCCAACACACACAAAATAAAATTAGCATGTTAATAGATATGGGTGTGCTCTGCAAATTAGCATAAGAATCACGCAACTGCTCAACGTCTGAGAGCTTCACAGGTTTAACAACTAAACAAACGGTGAAGAACTCACTTTATTTGCTTCAACTGATTATTTTTCCCCCTCTGCGTTAGCATACACAGAAGTTCTTAGATGTCTCGCCAAATCAGTCACCATCTACACGTCTCCATAAGTAATATTCATATTATGCAATTCACAGGCACATCATTAAATCTAGCCAGGCAAACGGAGCTGCTAATATATGGATTCCTCATGTTCAGACCCTGCATTCAACCATCACGGCTCAGGAGCATTTCCAATTCATGCACGTCAATGACGGCTGTGTGCAACTGTCCAAGTCTTGAGCCACAATGGTGTGGCTATGGAACAGTCAGCTCTATAATGGCCCTGCTATGGAGCCACAGTCTAATTCATGAACCTCCGGCTTTTGTGCCTTTCTTAATGCCACACCAGGAGGTCAATAACAAAACTTTAGACACACAATCACAATCGCACACACACAAGTAATACACAAAGACGTCCATCTCCAAGTCTCTAATCCAAAGCCCACACTTAAAGTAAAAGAGACCACAGCGCTGTTATGCCAAAAGCTCCAAATGTGTGTGTGTCCTCAGACAGCTTTTCCCATCCAGTAAGCGGCATTCAGCTCTAATATCACCCATCCAGTGAGAAGGCTCATCCCTATTGATTGTCTTGTGCAAGGCAGCAGAAGAATACAAACTGAAAGGCAGACCCAAACAATTCAATACAACTGACTTGAATGTGCCTTTCATATGCTGGAACAATGGCACGCTCACAATAGGGCCCCGTTAACTCTCATGTCTTCAGCTGTTTTGCCAACCTCAAAGGAAAGTACACTGACTTGGATTCAGCCGGAGACAAATAAACAGGCATGCAATCGTCTACTCTGAAAAAAGGAGGCATCTTGTGCTTTTCCCAGTAAAGCCTGACGGAGCTACTGAGAAAAATCTCTATAGCGTGATAATGGCTGTGAGTTAGAATAGCTGGTGTTTTGTTGCGCTAGATTCGGTAAACAGAGTTAGAAGCGAAACTTCATTCAGAAGGCGTCTGCTTGTCTATCAGGTTGGATTGCATCATTGTTTTTAACTGAACTATCCAGAGGAACTTTTTAGGGAAAGCTCGGGAGACTTATTAATTTCAGCTTTGACTCAGATATTTCGCCTAGAAATCTTTAGCAGATATAAAAATGTGGAAGTCACTGCAAGTAAGGATACTAGAGGCATAAAGTAAATGTAAATGGTTTTGGCCATTATTTGATGATGCTTTTTTTGAGGCCTCACTTTGGTGTTATGGCAAATCTGATCTTAGTTTCAAAGGACATATCATTTGTAATTCTTCCTTCTTACAGTAAGGTTTAAAGTCTGGCTGTCACAACTTTTGCACTTTTCAGGCACTAATTTTAAGAGCAAAAGAAAGAGAAATGAAATGAATGAACAACTTTCCTCCGTAGATATATACTGATTTATAGGCTACTACATTTCTCCAAGTTATACCTCTGACAACAATATCTCTTTCATAACCTCCACGGATCCATATTTTGTTTCGTGTTGCTCTCCATTCTCTCATCTTCTGTCCTCGGCCTCTAACTAAACCCTTGTTTTTCAGAGCGCGAGGGAAAGATAATGACAAACAACTCCAGTGAAAAGCTTCCTCCTAATGTTAATTTATACATCTAACTAATTACTACCAAATGCTGAAAATTGCATATGGAAGTTGTTCTCTCTCCCACGCTCTGCCTCTTCGCTCACAGCCGCTCTCAGCGCTCGTAGCGTGCCCTACTCGCACTCTGTGTGCCTGAATTTGTCTCTGTACAGCTGCATGTAGAAGTCCTTTGGTAGTTTTTTTTTTGTTCGATCTGTTTCTTCTTACTTGGTACAGCATGCTAAAAAACTGCTGAAGAACCTAACTTCATCATTTGTATGTTTGGGGTCAGTTTTATTATGTGTGTGTGTGTAGAAGCACTCAGCAGCGGCAGCAGTCGTATAGCGGATTAGCAGACCCCGGGGAGATCTAGACAGAGATCCTCTGCTGAACTGCTTCAGAGCTCTTCTACCCCTTTCGTCTTCGTGGAAGAGTGTATCCGCCCTTCTTGTTCTCTCTCATTGAGGGGTACGGATGCGTGATCCCTCGGCTAACAATGACAGGGTCTAAGTGCTGTCTTATAAAATGCCCCAGTGCCTCTGAACACCCCCCTCACGCACGTCTTACAAAAGACGTACGCTCTCTGTGTGACTGTGTGTGCGGTGCAGCTTTGCTCTGATCTTAAAGCACCATTCGACGTGCCCTACAGTTCAGTGTCATGCTATAAAACCATGCAGTCGCACAACTTACGGCCCACTGCGCATTAAAAGCCACCTCCAGTCTGACCCCAGACCGGCGGAGGCACCGTGAGATAATAGAGGCATCCGGGCGGCAGCTGACCCTAGGACGGGCTTTGAAGCCAGAGCATCCCACAGAGAGAGAAGCAAGGAGAAGGACTCAATTAGTCAAGTCTAAATTGAACCATCAATCTCGGCTCACTCCATGGCCATCCGGTGCGAGGGGGCCAACACTCGTAAACAAGACCACGCTGTTACTTTAAGAGGGCTGCGTGGCATCTAACAATATCTGAGGTGGAGAACTTTAAAGGCAACTTTAATGGAGGAAAAAAGCTGAGAGTAGGGTCCAAATTCGTCACGTATATGCAGAATATTCTATGCATTAAGCCACCAAAAAAACTAAATATGACTATCTATCTAGTGCAAAATAGTTATAATTAGCATGGTATATTAGATTATTGTATAAATCTAAATATATATATATATACACACACACACACACACACACATGACCCAGGATCTCACACACACACAGTTATTATACATGTATAATAATATATACATATAATTATATATATACACACATATATTTTACATTGTTTTTAATTTTAGTTAAAAACTTTTATTATAGTAGAGATGGAGAGATATATATTGGATAAAAAATATTGAAAAATATAATTTCATTACTATACACAAATACATACAGCAAAATGCAAAAGTTTCACAGTCTATACCATGTCTTGAAATTGTTCTTAATTTACCCGTCATTGGCTGATATGACAAAAATAACTTTATGGGATGAGAGTTAGCGATAAGTGGAGTGATCTGTTTTGTGTGTAAAAGCACACAGGGTGGGGAGATTTGAAGAGAGGCACAGGAAGGTGAATGAGACCATTGTCCGTAAAGGGCTGTGTGACGTATGCTCAGCTTCAGAGTTTGTGTGTGTGTGTGTGTGTGTGTGTGTGAAAGGTTCAGTGCTCAGGGAACCAAAGCTTGGCCCTGACCATGAATCAAGCTCAGCCCAGCGCCAAGGCTGACAAACACATACACTCGTACACACACACACACACACACGTGGACACTCAGGAGACCCTGAACATCTGTGCCCCACATAACACAGACTGCCAAGCACTAGTGAGGACTACATCTCCTCCACAGAGAGGGAGAGGAGGAGGAGCGCGATCATACCATCAAAGAAGAAGGCTTCTCAAAGATATGGAGTAGTTCATGATGAGGATGAAGTTCATTTGCAGTATAGCTGTCTGATTGCGGTCAGTCTTTAAGAGTGTTTTTGTGTGTGGATGGATAACACAGGAAGTGCTCTCGTTCTCTGTGTGTGTATGTTTGCTATCCAGACTCCTGAGAGAGACACTGTGCTCCCTCCGAACCCCTGACAGCCCTCCTGCCCTCTTTCCATTACTAAAGCTAATAACACACACACACACTCCAGCACGCTGCTGCCTGACACACCACACACATGCTGCAGGAAGCTGTTCTTGCAGCACTACTTAAATATATTGCTACACACAGAGAAATCAGTAGAAGAGGCATGAAATGGAAAAAAGATATATGATAGACAGATATATGGGTCAATTGCATGACATTTGACCGTTTAGTGGCAATAAATCAATAGATAAATACACATGGCATATTGTCATTTTTTGTTTGGTAAATTCAGCAAACATTGTGTAAAGCAACACCAACAACGAAAAAACACTTCTATTATATGCATATATTTAATGCCACCCTGCTGTGTATTGGTACTAACCATTCATTTCGGTCGACGAACTGTTTTTTTCCCACCTGCAGTAATGCAGAAATGTGTTTGTGCAGTAACAGGTACATAAGGAAACGGTGTCTAGATGTGCTGTATCACTGAGGCCGGTCGATTAGGGACTCGGACGCTCGTTTATAAAGGCCAAATGCTCTGCTCTTGGTCAAACACGCACACACACATTGTTGCCTGACCTAGTATAAGTTCGGCTGGTATCTGTTCCTAACAAACGACACAGCTGGGGCTGTTTATCTGAGGGGAAGTGGAGCAGCGAGGGGGGACAGGTGAGCAAACGGCTGGCTAACACGCTGACTAACACACTCTTGATTTCACACGGGCAGCGAGACGCATACGGCCCCCTCTCGCTTTTCTCTTACTGTTTTCTGACCCATTTCCTTCCCTCCCGCCTTTCTACTTTCCCTTCACAAGCCAGGGCTACGTTTCCAGCGTGAGCGACTTTCGATGATTGTGCGCGTACATGCGAGTGTGTGATTGATCCGGCTAGAAGCAGCGTGTGAAAAAGAGAGGGGGGGCGGGAAGAGAGACAGAGAGAAAGGGAACGGTAATAATACGGCCCTTTCATAATGATTAAAGCATTCATTAATTTTTCATCATAACCTGCCGTTTGCAGCTAATGGTCTTTGTGAGGTACACAAGCAAACAATGGACAGGCGAGTTGAAAAGGGATTTTTATCAGGCTATGAGAGCCCTGGCTCAATGCACTGCCCACCTCCCCCTTTTCATTTCTCTCTTTTCTCTTTTCTTTTCTGCTTCTTTTTCCTCTGTGTCCGTGCTTCTTGAGGGACCGGGGCTTCTTTTGTTTGCACATTTTATTTGAACAGAAAGTAGAGAGATAATGCGCTACTGTAGTCTCCTGCTAATGGACTCTTTTGCTTGCTTGCTTTCTCGTTCTCAAGAGTTCTATAAGTATCTTTATATATTTCATCTTACATTTTTCCAGGCGTCCTGTATACAACAGCTGTTGAGTTTCACAGCCAGACTCTTGGTTTGACCTTGTGGCTTTCTCCAATGTAATGATTTTCACTGACGTAACTATTAAAATCGAATGTAAATTAAGCAAAATCCTACTTGGTTTCATAGAATAGGATATTCACACAAATGAGCAGAATCGATGCCAGAAAACCAACGCCTGTCATTTACAAAGTCTAACGCATCCTTGGCTAGGAGATCAGAGCTAAAAAAGTATAAAGTTAAATAAATTATAAAAATCTCCAAATCAGCAATATCTTCAGGCAACTCTAAATATGTTCTGAAACAAGTCGGTTAACAGTTCCACAAGGAAAATATAATGTAACATTGTAATATAACAGGCAGTTTGGGACAATGTTGCCTTCAAGAGACTTGATTCTTCATGTTAAGGGGTTCAAAGGGTGAAGCACACACTAGACGAAACTGCAGACCTTCAGCAGCAAGTTTGTACGACATTAAAAGTAATGTTTAAATGCTTTACAGGGCAAAAGTCTTTGTGAAATGTGAATTTGCTTAACTTTAGTATGCACAGCTAAATGTTGAGCATGAATGGAAGTCAGTGGAGCAAAATCTAGTGTGACCTCAGGCTAGAACAAAGCACGGAGTAATGCAACAGTTCTAAAACACCTCCACACACCCATACATACAAAATACAAAGCACGCTAAAGCCTGCTGTATATAAATACTACAGTGAATGCTAGCTTTGTTTGACTGCATTCTTAACATGGCAGACCTTCAGTGTGCACTGCAAGAAAACAATACATACACAATCTATCTATCTATCTATCTATCTATCTATCTATCTATCTATCTATCTATCTATCTATCTATCTATCTATCTAT
>JAUCNO010001091.1:10961069-10979410 GCA_032353835.1 Enteromius viviparus | reverse complement strand
CTATCTATCTATCTATCTATCTATCTATCTATCTATCTATCTATCTATCTATCTATCTATCTATCTATCTATCAACCTGTGTATATTCATCCATCCATCGTCAGTATGTTCACATGTGTATTTGCACACAACACACATTGGCTAATTCACATAGGGAGCAGGTTCTGATTATTCATGAGGAACTGGCCTCTAATTACAGAGCGAGTGTGGTGTGATGTAAGAGACAGAGAGAGAGATCCTGTGGAAGGAGCTGAGAGCCGTTCTCTCAGTAATCAGTCTGAAATGAATATGCAAAGTGTGGCACACAATGGCTCCGAACAGCTGATCCCTGCCTGCTTAAACAAAGGCCTGACTTTATCAACAGCTCTCATTAAGCAGAATTTGTTAGTCAGGAATGATGGGAGATGGAAGAAAGAATGAGTGTGTGCGAGCGAGTCGGGGAGAGAAAGACAGGCAGACAGAATGGGAGATGCTCTCCATGAAATCCTTCACACTTTCAGCCAGTTTCACATTGTAATTTCATCACAATAAGACACACGTGTGCCAATGTCTTCTGAAAATGTAATACAGTGAGCTTTTTCCATCAACAGGGTGCCAGTGCTGGTTCCGGAGCCGATGTCTAATCTGGACCTGCTCCATGTGCCATTTCAACACAGAAAAACTGGTTCTGGAGGAAAAAAATTGGCTGCCCGGTGGCTCCTAAAACCTGCTGGTCTCCAACTTTTCTGAACAACAACTACTCAAAGCTCTAAGATAGCTCCCACTATAATCAAAGAAACTCTCTGTGACAATGCTTACAATTCACGCTAAAATCAAATTACTGTATTCACAAAAAATATAAAATATTGTAAATAAATAGATTGAAATGACTTTTTACAATTATTTATTCTATGGCATTAAAAGTGCATCATAAATATATATTAACAATTCATTCAATGACAGCAAACGTATTCATTAAATAATTTGTTTTTAAATAAATATATATATATATATATATATTTCTTTCTAATAAATAAATTAATATGTTCCCATGCCATCAAAAAGCAGCTTGTGATAGCATAAAATAAAATAAACTGAATAAATAATAAATATTATAAATAAATAAATATATCTCTCTCCAAGGAATCAAATGTCGCTTGTGATAAAAATGCGAAATTAAATGACTTTGTATTACTCAAAATTTGCAAACAATGCCCAGGGCATGACATATTCAGCTCTAAACAGGTTATATCACTGTTAGGCTGTGTGAAAATGCCCTGCAAAGATAAAGATGTGATTCAAAACACGTATTAAATTGTCCCTCACTCACCCTCTGGCTCATTCTTGATGAGTTCCTCCATCTTGCGCTGTTTGAGCGTGTCGACCACGTCGGCCAGGCTGCCCTTGCGTCTCTCCGGGGTGCCCAGAGCTGAAGTGGAGCTGGGTTCGCTCCCCGGCCGCACGGACCCCTCCTCCTGCTGCTGCTGCTGCTTACTGGGTGAGGTAGAAGAATTGTGCTGGGGGTAGGGGCTCAGGGCCAGGCCTTTACTGCCATCCTGATCCTGACAGAGAGACGGAGAGAGAGACAGGGTGTTAAACAAAGCGACAAACAGGCCTTCGCTAATTATTTCGTCCTGTTCCTGAGTGTTGAGGCATGTTTAGATTGACTTTCATCCTCATCTGCCCATCTGTACTGTAGAAAGTCTCTCTTTGCCTCTGTCGGTCTGAAGTCTCTTTAGACAAAATCATTAGCGCGAAAAGTTTCAGTCGTTTCACCATCACAGAAACTGTCTCTTTCTCTGAGAAGGGAAGTTTTTCTACTTTGAATCAGCTCCAAACACACAAGAACGTCCAAGTTTTTCAACCACATTTTTCTTCTCTTCTTAACCAACATGACAGCTGCGATATCAATCACCATCTTCGACGTTTCATGCATTGATCTAATGTCCAAATATATAACAGTTCTCATCTTATGGTTTCTTATGTAATGCGGCTCAGAGTTAGACTTGCACACTATTAAAAGGGAAACTGCAGTTGTTGACTTAAGGGGCTATTTCTAACTATTTCTAAGCTATTTCTAATCTGAGCCATAAAAATAACTTAATATAGTCATTTTAAATGACATTTTGACTTGAATAAAACAGTTCATTTAGATGTTACTACAATTAAATCATATTTATTAGGCTGCCTGAGAAACATTTTTCAGATGTTATTTTTTTTATATTTATTTATTTATCTACAATTTATTAATTTTAAATATTGTTGTTTTTTGCTTCTGCAAGTAAATGCACACAATGTAAAATAGGTAAATGTCTGATGAGGAGATATATGATGATGAATTATCACACACACCACGCTACTATCGCCCAGCTCCGGATCTCCTTTATAAAGTTTAATTACAAAACAAGTCAGGTATTTAGAGACGAGGTCAACAGTCCAAGTCCTTTAATCAGGGTTAATCTTTGGTTAATCCACATCTATTATCTACCTTACCACACGCCTGACTGACAGCAGCCACAGCCAATCAGACAACAGCATAATCCCACTGACGTGTTTGGGATCCAGTGACCAGATTTACACCTCAACAATCAACATCAGCTACTTCGCGCCACCTTTATTCATCACGCAAAGCAAAATGTCCTCGGTCCAAACTGAAGTTCACATAATTGATCAAGTTCCCTGTGCAGGTCTATTACCCGCTTAGATTTTAATAATGACATCTGTTTTTAATCATTAACTCAGAGAGTGAACCGAGAGCAGCAGATGGTTCATTTAGTAAAGCTTAATGCGACACGATTTACACAAGACTTTCACAAGACAGAACAGTGGCAAATACTATTTTATTTTTATCAGTGAAGTGAGACTGTTAGATGATCTTACTTGGCCCCAGCAAACAAAACAATTCATTATTTACAACATAGAAAAGGTTTAAGTGCTATAGAAAACATATAAATAATATAAATACATAATAAAAATTAAAGTGCTTTACTTCTATTCATTTAAAATCATTCATTTGTACGTGATAAAGATTATTAAATGACCAAATATCTTACCATTTTGATGTTTTGACATGTATTTCATCTGTTTTAATAATATCTGCAACTATTTTTAAACAATTCTAGACAACATTTAAAGTTTAAATACAAGGGAAACAAGTTTTTAAAATAATGATTATTAGTAGTAAATACCAGTACAAAAAACTAGTGTTTTTGTTTTATTAAGTAAAATGATTAAATAACTAAACGTTTGAACATCTAATGTTGCCATTTAATTTATTTTAGTCAATTACATGCCATGTAATAACATTAATCACTTTCTTTCACGCAAACCAGACAAATAAACAAACATCATATTCAGATCTAGTACATAAACGCAGTTGTCAACACTCCATATATCCAGTTACACTGAACATATCACACAGATTGACTCGTCACAATCCATCATCATCATCATCATGATAATAATAATTACTGTAGGACTAATTAAACTGAAACACTCTCACTTGCTACGAACGCATACCGAGAGACATTTCACGTTGATACTCATTCACAAACAGACTGATGACTGGCAAGCTTAAAAGATCTTAACAGGCTTTTATGATACACGGAAAATATGACAGCTTGCATACTGATTTCCCCCGTTTCTGTAATCTGCCTGCAAAAAGGCATGTTTTTCCAGACACACCCCTTCGTTTCATCCCTAGCGGCCCCATCAGCTCCACTCGGGCCGGTCGAACTGGGATTAGGAGACTTCTGTAGTCACAAATGACCAAAGCGGTGCGAGATCACCCCGTCATCCGCAAACAAAACTGTCATCTAGCTGTTAAAGAACTAACAAGAGGAGAAAGATAGAAAGAAGAGGGGAGGACTAGAGAGAGAGAAAGTCAGGGAAAGAGTGGGAGAGTGGCAGAATGGCAGGCGTTTCTCTCTGCCTGCTTTAGTGTGGCATGCATCTTAAAACACGGTCACACCTGTCACTTCCAATCTATCTAATCCACTGCATACTTCAAACCGCAGCTCGCGTCTTTCTCCAGAGATGTCTAGAAAACAATTCCAATAGAAGGTGTAAGGAAACTGTATTCCTTTGCTTTTTAATGTCCTCGGCCGTGACACTAAGTCTCGGACAGAAGAACCAGCAGATGAGCTAATGGCTTATGTGTTGCTTTCTTCCCCCTCCCATCTTTAAATATAAGGCGCAAGTGAGTAACAGGTCTACGGTAGGGTTGATATTCAGGTTAAGTACCCCTATTTTGTCCGTCGATTAAGTGTGAGCGTGTGATTTTCCGCCGCGGATGAATAAGTGTGCAAAGCTGAGTATATGTAATTATATGCATTTCTTATGTGCCGTTCTGCGCGGTGTGGGCGGTTCTGCTTTTAGTTGTGCAGATGTCAATTCTTCGTGGAAAGGCTGAAACTGCGCCTCTCTCCACGACCCTCTCTTCATCCCTGAACCACTGCAGCATGGTGACAGAATTAACCAACTTTTGTCCTCTTAAGCTCATGTGTGACAGGAGCACATTTAAACACACTTCAACTCTTGCCAAGAAAGCAAAATGCCTTCTTTCCCCCTCTAGTTTTTTCCTCTCGTCTTCTCCCTTCAGCACAGATGCCAGCTTTCTTCCAAATGCCACCTTTTTTCTCCCTACTCTCTTTTTATTTTGTCCTTCCTGTACTCCGCAGGATTCCAACCTGTTTCCCTCAGAGCGTTTCTCTCGTTGCTTCTCTCTCTCACGCTTCCATATGCTAAGTTAAATCCAGTTATTTTATTGGTACAGGTAGCATCTAGCTAATGAGACTAACTCAAAGCACGGCCGTGTGATTCTCTGGCTCGCGTTCACCACGCGCTAGGAAACTAACCTCTACGCTTGCTATCAGTTAAACTGTCAAGAGTCCCGCTGCTGAAACACACACGCTCGAGTTGGACATCTCTCCTCTCCTGCGGTGCTGACGCCTCGTCTGTTGTCTTAAGCCCGTGTTGCTGATCTCTACCGTGTGTTCACAATCCGCTCACCTCTAAACCTGGCTCAACCGAGCTATTGTCAGCCCTGATCCTGCCGTGGGCACGCACACACACACACACACACACAGATGAAGATTTACAAACACCTTGCATTGTCTCATCCCTCAATTTACATGAGGTAATTATGTCATAGAAAAAGACTGTAATTAATTAGATTTGTGTGACACTACAATTTCAAAGCACTGTCAGATTTGTAGATTATATTTCTTTGGGGGAAATTTTTTTAAAAGAACATAAATTAATATTTATAATACTGAAGCAAAATGTTTCACATAAATAAATTGGACCGTTTTGTTGGTTTCTCTCTTTGAATATCTTGGATTGGCAATAAAACTAAAAAAATTATTTTATTATAATCATAATATATATATATTAAAAAATAAAGTAGTATTTAAAATAAAAATATATTACACTGGAAAGTGTATAAACCAATTTAATTCACTTTTAATGGTGTTTTGGAAAATTATATTTTTTATTTTTACAAAAGCAATCTTTTATGAACACTGTACATGAGTCAGGTTAAAGGATATTCTGTTGTTTTTGACATAAAAAGGCTGCATTTGACGCATCTAAGAACAAATCTTAACGTGAAAGACACATCTTTCCTTAATGCCTCTCCTCATTAACCGGACAAAAGGGAGAGTAATTAACACCTCGCTATTATCACCCGCGTGTAAAGCTCTTCCCACCTTTCGATTTCAAAGCCCTCTACTTCCCGCCTGTAAAAACTGGCAGCAGTTTACAGACTGCCGGGGACGCGCACCGCGCACCGACTTCTATTGTAGCGGGTTGTGCGCGCATCAGCCCCGCTGACCCCATCATCACGAACGCGCCTCTCGCTCTCTCTCTCTCTCAGGATGAAGAGGTCAGCAGAGTCTGAAGCGCGTGTGCGCCGCTGCCGTGTTAATTTACAATGACAAGATAAAGCGGTAATCTTCCGCGGCGCGCTACCCAGGGACTCGCCGAGTCGATTTACACTTCCCTATCACTTTATACAATTGCCGTGACAAAGCCCCTCCGAGTCCCCACTCGTGTAAATCTCTCTCTCACTCAACTCTTCTGCCAGTCAGCGCGGATCGGCTCAGGGAAACTTAATGTCTCACACATGCCAGCCTGCTTTCCCCAAAATCCGCCCGTGCTCGAGACGGATACGCTTTATTAATCCACATCAAATACAGCGCGCGTGTTTTTTCATGCCACGTCTGACATGTCAGCGCGAGAGACAGAGACAGCAGTCTAGTCTTTCAGATAACACAACAATTACAAGCACTGCACTGCTGCTGAAACATAATCATTCACGTTATGATTAATACGAATAACAATCCACTTTACAATAAACGTTCGTTTGGTTTCATGTGCAGCTTTATTATTTGTATTACTGAACTGACATCATCATCAACAGCCCAATGCAAATATGCGTCAAATATAAACTCACTGCACAGTAAATTAAAAAATTAGTTGCCACAAAAGGCACATGTTTGTGCTTTACCTTTCCATATGCACTTAAAAATAAAGGCTCTTTATTGGCATCTGGTTTCATAAAGAGCCATAAATATCCATTGAATAAAAGGCTCTTTATAGTGAAAAAAGGTGCTTCAGATTATTAACACATAAAAAAAAAAATACTTCAAGGTTCTTAGGGCATCACTGAAAAAAAACTCCTTTTAAATGGAGCATAGGCACTTATATGCACCTTCCTAAAAGGTAAATATATAGTAGTTTAACAGAAAGCGACTCTAAAAGAGAGCACCCACAGTCATAAACACACCACACTCCAAGCTGACTGTATAAAGTGAGAATGAATGAGACGCTTGAGTGAGAAAGTTGGAGGACTTTGGTTTATAGTGGGAAACAGTTCCAAAACTGCAGAGTCCAGCGTACCCTGTAATCACAGTTAATTGCAGAATTAGCTTACCGTTAAGTTCCTTAAGTACTGATTCATTGTTTTACAGCCAAATTGATTCCTGAAGCCTGTGTTTATTGAGAGGAAGAGATAGCTGAGTCGGGCAAAAGGTCACTGAAGAGATACTAGAGCTCAGGTGCGTGTTAACGTGAGGACGACGCTTTGGTGTCACAGGGTCCACCGTGCTTATATTTCATCTTATTCCTTCAAATGTGTGATACAATCTATATCCTTTATGACTACAATGACCCACGATGAACTCCAAAATGACACATGAACAGCCAAGCTTATGAGTCATTTTGGCCACATTTAAAAAGACGACCTGTCTCACATCTACCCGTGACATCATCTAAGCCAAAAGTGAAAGTGAGAGAGAGAATGGGAGGGGCTTATTCTTAGAAGGAGGAGTAAGTCAAATGCATGTTAACCAAGTGGGAGGGGCTGACCTCATCCAATCGTATGAGAAAGCTTTGAGCGTAGAGACTTACCATGTTTGCGTGTAGTGATGGGGGGCTGTCGAGCAGTCGCGGAGATCGCGGGGACACTTTGCTGCAGTACGAACTCAGGGGCAAGTGAATGACAGCATGTCCGTCAACCTCTTCATCCTCCAATCGCTGTCTGCTCGTCGCCATGACTACCTCTCCATCTGTTCCCCCATATGGAGAGGCTGGTCGCTTGGAAGACATCCTGGAAAAATGAGAAAGGAAAAGTGACTGAGGCATTCAGGAAAGACATGGCAGATACAGAGACGTGGCTGTTGTTTAATTGTGAGTGACATATACGGGAGCATTTCACACAAACACACACACCGGACACACACTACTCGCATAATGACAGCCATCAACGCCGTAGCTTTGTCCACATCCATCCCTCCATCAAAGAGACGTCCCACCTACACTATCACAGAGCCATTTACTGTAGCAGCACTGCACACGATGTGTTTAGCCAGCCTGTTTGATGTAAAGACTCGAGCGGCCCATTAAAGAAAAGTGCAGACGGCCCAGCGCACATCAAATATCACGTTAGCCAAGAACACAGACAGACAATGGTGTGTGTGCGTGAGCGTGTGCGCCACAGTAGATGTTAATGACTGTATATGGTGTTGACAATGCCAGAGAAAATAGGCCTTGATGACGGTCTGTGTTCCTCTGATACCGTCAGGAAGAAAAAGCATTTATTAAATGAACTCTCTCTCCCACAATGCACGGGAAGGAAAAATGAATATGCTCTCGTAATAAGATTTCATCTGGCTTACGGCATTGCCTAAGTGCTTTCATAGATGCTTCTCAGCCTTGGGGCTAGTGTTACTATGGCCCTGGGGGAATAAGTACCACTCTTTTAAGAGAAAAAGACAGGCAAGGATAAAGGGAGATGAAGAGAAGTACTTTTATTTGGCTCCTACTCTGGAACTAAAAGAGTTGGCAAACAAATTAGATTTGATTGCAGTGTTGTAGTAACTGTGCTTTCCCCCAAAAGCTGTTTTATAAGCAAAGTTATGGAAGCCCATAACATTTACTATATATACTAATTATTTTAAAATATACATACACAATGATTTTGTGTAATTTGAACTCACAACTGTGAGTATTCCTGATACTTTATATCTCATAATTGTGACTATTACAATGGTAACTTTACATCACTCTTATTTTTGAAGTCTCACAACTGTGACTCAGAAACACAATTACGACTCATACTGACTCATAACTATATCGCTCAATATAACTTTGTATGTCATAATTGCAAATTATTTCACGTAATTTCTCACTTCCCCGCAATTTTCCCCACAATTAAAACTTTATTTCTCATTACTGCTACTTTATTTTCTGTTATTGCACCTTTTTCCAAAATATGACTTTGTATCTCATAACTGCAAATTTCTGGTAATTGCTCACAATTGCAACTTTCTCATAATCGTGACGTTACATCTGCAAATTTTTACTTTCTCATAATTATGAGTTCATTTCTCATTATTGTGACAATGTCCTGTAATCATCACTTCTTTCACAATGCAAGTTTAAATTTTATAATTTCGATGACATACCTCATAAAGCCACTTTATATCCCGTGACTGCCACTTTATATCTCAACTGTGATTTTATAACTGACTTTATAGCTCACCGTTTACAACTTTCTTTCTTTTTTAACCCTTTATCTTATAATTACTTAATATATGCTCTGAACTAGACAAAGCGACTAACATACAGAATAAAGTCAGTGCAATAGGCTACTTTTGCATCTCCATTATCCTTCAGTAACTAGTATCCACAGTCTGGGTGCAGTCCAGGTTGCGTGTGCTGAACTGTATGGTACTCTCTTTGCACTGGTCTGACTCAGACGCCACATCTGGCGGAGCTCCTGAGCGCTGCTAAGGTTTCTCTTTCTCTCATTTACTGCTTATTTGGTTTAGATTAGCTGTAAAGACAAACATCATATAATGTTTCTAACTGTCTGGACGGGATAAATAAGACCGGCCTCAATCAAACCCAAGGCTGGCTGCGACAGTAACAATGAAGACATGCTTCAAGTAACTCTATAGATGAGACAGAGTGAGGAGTTAAATGATAAACTATGACGCAGATGTTATACTGCTAGACCCCGACAGAAACAGCTCTGTCATAACAAGCGCTAATGCAGGTGTATAATACGTACGAATGTGCGTATTAGCGACTATATCTGCGTTCATTTGACTGTATGAATGTGAACGTGTGTGTGGGGTACCTTGGCTTTATGCTGGTTCACACTGGGGCAGTAAAAGTAGTCAGTGCAGCTGTATAAACTGCACTTGGGCCGTCAGAGCCGCACGGCCTGTCTGCCCCTCCACCAGCCCTGTGTTTACTCTACCTCCAGACACTCACACACACTGGGCCCTTTTGTTTCACTCCGACACACACACCTCTGTGCAGCTTTCTCTGAAACACCAACCCCCAACACACACATCAGGACCAACAAAGACACACACACGACTCTCATAGGCAATCGAGAACCAGTTCTTATTGCTTGTCACATCCAACTCGAACCCGAGAACTGGCGTTTAATAACTGTTTAGTTAAAGCTTGTGAAACTTAAATCAGCGTAATGAATAGCTGGAAAGCTAGCAGTTAAAAGAGAAAAATTAAGAACAGATTTGTAGTTAAAAAAAATAAATAAATAAATATATATATACACACTGAAAAACTTCCTTAAAATAATAAATATTAGAAACAAAATCATTTAGTGGAATTGCTATATTTCTCACTGAAATTACTTAATTTCTTCCTTAATATTTCATATCTGTGCGTACCTTTAGACACATCTGCATCTCTTTTCCCCTCTTCCCTGTCTCACGCACTCTTCCTTTTGCCTTTTTCTTTCCTACTTCCTTGCCGGCCCACTGACAGAAGCTTTTCACAGCTCCTCTTGAGCAATAAAATGTCTATTTTCCTGCGAGCCTTTGAAGTATAATTACTATACAATTCCGCTCCCCGGGTGAGCAGGTTATAGCCACTATTTCATTTAAAGTTGGCAGACCTGTCGTGGTGGAGAGTCTACATGAAACATTTAAAGCTTGTCGAGATGTTGGGATTAAAAAAGAGAGGGTTTTATTAAGCAGATAAATTGGCAGAAAAGCTGGTCTCCAAGGTCATAATTAGCAGCCATTAGCATAATTTCACTCCATCCTTCTGTGGTTCCAATAAAGGCCGGCCTGCCAAACACACAGACCCTGTCCACTGACACACACACACACACACGCTAACGCAACACAGACGCACAAAGAACAGTCTCTGAAGCTGAGACTTCCTTACAGGCTAGTCATGTCTGCTTATTTGCATTGTAAACTTTAACAGCAGTCTTCGCTCATTATCTGGTGGATTAATAACTTTATTGCCTTTCATTTTCACAAGGCTAAGTATTATGTTATTCATAAACAGCCTCGAATATCAAAGCTGAATGTGCTGATACGGGTGAGGTGACTAAACACACACTTATGTAGGAACACAAATGATGGCAGTATAATCTCCAAACACCAGTATTATCCAGCTCGGGGTGTATTATCACAGAAAATGGCATCGCTTTTTTGTATATTTCGCAAACTTCAGCATTTGCGCCCCGTCCCATCGCAGTTGAACTGCAGGTCTAGAGGCTAACTTTCACGGCTAATCGTTAAAAGCTAATGGCCACCCTACTGGTGCGCCGCTCGTCCCCCTCCCGCAGACTGCGTGCGTTAAGCCCAGATTAAAGGCACACTTCCCCTTTGAGCTTAGACGCAGATTGAGCGCTCTCCTAAGTCCCTCTCATATCACATGTACATTTCTCCGCAGACGCTAATCGTCCAAAATACAGGGTCCATTAAACAGCGGAGTGGAGCTGCTCTTTAAATACAGAATCTAGGAGCTTTACCTAATCACCATCAGCAGTGGTTAACACTCCAGAAGTGCCTCTAATGACAGGACATAATTTAGAGGCTAAACGTGTCACATACGCACACACTCGGATGTGCACGGCCCACGGTAAAACTTGCATGATGATGCTTTGTGGATGTTCCCGCATGCTTACGATAAAAAGAAGTCAGATAAACGCGTCAATATAAACAACTTTTGTTGTTTTTATATAATGTTAATTAGCATTATTTTATGTAGCACTGTAGCCTTTGACTAAAACTATAAATATATATATATATATGTTTTCCTGGATGTTCCCAAAGTAAAGTTTTGTCAGATATAGCTCACTTGTGGTGACATTTAGTAAATCTATACGAACAGTGCATATTCAAACTTTATTTTTCTGATGCATTACGCTCTGGTTTAAAAATATTAAAACATCATTACACTTGTGAAGGTAAATTCCTATGTAATATGATTATCTGATTAGGTAGGTCAGCTCTTTTTTGTTATCAGACTGTGGGAATGAAACAAAGTGTGTCCAAAAGTTCAGACAATCAGCCCGTTCAGCACAGATAACAACAGCGATGCCTTCGGTAGGAAACTGAGAATACCTCACAATCCACTCAGACATTAGGAGAAGTGTTCATTCCTCTCTCTACTCTTTATCTTCTGCTCCCAGGACGATAAAGGCGCAGATAGTCCCGTCAGGACGTTCCCCTTTAGCACAATCAAGCATTTGTGCTCGACTCTCTCTGTTTTGAACAGTCTTTTAAGTATATTACTTTACAGCTATTTATAGCTCTCTCAATTTTTCTCTCTGTGGGAATGCAGCATCCGGGCAGAGTGGCGGAAGCGAAGAGAGAGTCGGAGAGAGCGCCTCCGCTGAAGTAAATCTATCCGTAGTGCAAACTTGTGAGGGCTCTTCATCATTTACAGCGTAATCGCTAATCACAGCCTTCACTGCTGCTGGAAGAGCACTTGGATTTTTAATTTACCAAAACATAGTTTAAAGATCACGTTTAAATAAAAAAGAAGTGGAAATCTTTTATTACTATACGAAAAATCTGACTCTGCAGCACTAAAAAGTAGCGGAAAACAGTAGAATGTGTTAAATAAATAATTTAGTACTTTATTATAGGTTTGCAACTTTTTCTGATTTGTTTACCCAGTCTTTAAGATAGCTGATGGCTAGCTAACTGCACTAAAAAAGGTTTTCCTTGAAAATCACTCCTAGAAACTGTGAATAATAATTTCACACAAGTGTACGGGTCTCTAAATACACACATTATTCACACACGTACTCAGAGAAAACACAAAGCCGGCTCTGTTTTTCCCTCTGACGCGAGGGCTGCAGGGCCACCCCAATTTCCTGTCCAGCGTCGCCACAAAAGGCAAGAACACAGAGCCTAATGTCACTGTCAGCCATTACTGTTTAGGCATGGAGGTGAAGTCACACACACACGAAAGCAAAAGTCATATGAGCAAAGCGAAAACAAGCCCGCTCGCACACACAAACGCATCATAAGCAGTGGTGTGTGTTTGCCGCTGGGTGGACACAAGGCACCAGCGAACGCCGTGCCCACAGCGCCAAGGCAACTGCTGCATCAAAACACACACACACTCATATACATACAGAGGGGGGTTGCCAGTATTTTAGTCATCACTTCATCTGTCTGCATAGTTTCCTGTCATCTTTCATCTCTAATTATTTATTTCTCTGGACTGACTCATGTTTTTAGTGACATTTTACACAAATACACACACACTCTTGAAACTTCTATGAAAACTTTCTCAGCCTCTGCTTATCGTCTTTTAGTGTGTATGAGTGTCTGTGAATATAATGGCCCTGTCCATCCATCGTGATTTGCTCCCAGAAGCCCCGGGGGCTGTGAAAAGGGGTGCTGGTATAATTTTACTCTATTCATACAGGCCTGTACAACAACAAATTGCGCGTAACAGGCATACGCAATACAGTCTTCCACCCAGACTCCTCCTTTACCTGCAAGTACAGAGCCGTTATTATACAGCTTGAGGGACTGGATAGAAAAAAAGCAGCATTTCACTAAGCAGTCCATTGATTTTTATTATCCTTCCTATAATTGTCTAGGCTGTCACCTCTTGACTTGTCGTCATACTGTTTTGTTTTATTATCCTCTCGGACTTGATAAATAAGACTTTAACCTAAAAGGGACTCAGTTCCCCTTAGCCTCAGCGGACGTCCCGACGGTCAGCTGATCGCACAGGGGAGGTCTGGGAAGACTTCTGAAGGGGGAGGAGGAAACACTTCAGCATTCTTCTCTGCTGACCCTCCTTTTTTCATGGAGACACGGTTATCAAGCCGCTGCGAGAGCTCATAACACGGACTACACAATGGAGCCAGTCTGCAATGAATGACTCAGAGAGAAGATCCAGAACCTCCATCAATCAGACAGAACACACACACACACACTTTAAACCAAAATGAGGACATAACACAGATTTCTAGTGTTTTTATATAAAGCTCATTAAAACTTTTATAGACAAACACGCGCCTTAACTGAAAAGAAAAATGCTATGATTAAAAAAAACATGCAAGTTACCAAAATATATATATATATATGTATATATACACACACACTTTTTGGCCCCCAAATGAGGACATTCCTTAATATTCCCAAAGGGGAATGTTTGTCAGATTTAGCTCTTGCACTCAATCTACACACACACACACACACACACTTTCCGTTGACTTCTTTTGCTTTTCTACAAAGCTAAGATATATATATATATATATATATATATAACCATATAACCCTTTCTAAATGTAAATATTTATTGTGTTTACTAAGTTGTGTTTCTTAAAGGACTACCTGGACAGTCATTTAGTCCCTTCAATATAGAGTAATACTGTCTTAATATAGTCCCTCAACCACAAACTTCAGTTGTGTTTATATAAAGCTAATTATAAACACCATAGCGTAACTCTGACATTAACCCTTTGCACTTTTTAGAATATACATATTAAAAACCACATTCTTATAATTTTTTTTTCAAAATGACTAGGTCTCTAAACGTACTCCAAATAATGATTTTATTAGAGTATCTCACATCTGGGGAAAATTTTTGTCTCTATATCTAAGTACCCACTCTTTCAACCAGATAATGCCACACTTTGCATATGCTATAAAGCAGCTTGCAAGTAATGTGTTAAAGTGACGGAGGTAAAGGCAGGCTGGTGGTTTAATCTCTTTTTTTCTCTGACGCAGAGGAATCAAAAATTGAAGTGCATCAGCCACATTTGTCACCAGCTAGTTCAATCACACATGCTTGTGGCGAACAAGCCCACTGTGTTTTCTGTGTATCTTTACCAGGAAGAATTGACTGACCCGGAGACAGACAGTCAGAGAAAGAGCGGGAGAGAGAGTGAGATGTAACACAACCATCCATTAAAGGAGGGAGACAAATGGAGAAGTGTTAAAGACCCCTTTCCCCCTCCCTCACTCGCTCGCAGTCTCTCTCTCTCTTTGAGGAATGTGACAGTTTGGCCATAGAATCTCCTCTGTGCTCCTTCAATAAGGTTAAACTCGCCCAAATCACCCCTCCAATAATAACAATAACAATACTAATAATACACAATATTTTAATATTATTTATATGATTGCTATTAATTAGAATGATTAGATTATTTGGAATTATTAAATATTTTGCATGACGATTTACATATTTTAAACAAAGCATACAGTTACCTCCTACTGTTTTGCAGTACAGCTGATTTGAAAAACACTTAACACTTCTGAATTTTTACATGTCATTTATACATAAACATAAAATAAACTACACCAAATAGTAAATGTTCCTAATAAATGGAATATAAAAATCAATTTTCATACAAAAACCTTTTGCATTTTGCAAATTTTAAAGTGAAAACAATTTTTTTTTTTATTTTAGCGTTCATAAGATGAGTGCACTAAGATGTCAACATACAAACAACAAATATGAATTACTTTGTATTATCATCAAACATTATAATTTCATTTTTTGTCAGTAAAACTGTTTGTCTATGCACAAATTAATAATAAAAGCAGACTTACGATTTTCCAATAACACTCAGCATCAGGACAGAAGAGACACAAACACACAGCCCTGCACGGACAAACACTGCGCTTTTGCTCCCATCCTCAAACACACACACACACACACACACACACACACACTCACACACACTTTCATGCTCTTTAACCACTGACAGCCAGCATTACTGGAAAGTAGAGTTTAACCATCCTTTTCTTCTAAGTCATTGTAATCCCTGCATTTATCACCATACATTCTGCTTTCCTATGTAATCCTTTAAATGTTTAATTCCTCATAGTTGTTGTTATCTTTTTCGGCCCCCCTCCTCGTCCCCCCCCCCGAGAGAGCGTGATGATTTATTAAAAACACATTTTCCTGACGTATAAATGTGTTCTTAATTCAGGGATAAAACCCCAGAGTTTATCGCTGAACAAAAGATTAGTTTCATCTGGTAAAACAGTGCACTGCTCTAATGCAATAAAAAAATGTGTGCATGTGTGTCGGGGGTGAAGCTTGCATTAAAATCTAGTATTATGGGTAATCTTCCCTATGGAGCTTTAAAGTCAAACCCTCTTTATTCGGCAGCAAAGCCACTTTTGTTGACATAATAAAGTAGGTGAGAACATTTCCCACCTCGGACCACCACAACAGAAGGCCAATGTAGACATCTGGCCACAATAAAACACCAAAACAACATAAACAAGATTAAAACAACACGGACAAATGTGAAAAGCGCTTTGTGAAGCAAGAAAGTCATACAGAAGTGAAATGCTCTGTGTTTCGGTTGCCAAGCTTGTTACCCTAAAGTGCAACATGCACAAAAAAGAGAGGTTGTGCCGGGGAAAGACTGACGGGAGATCACCGAACCTTATCAAGCACCATCTCACACACACACATATGTATATATATAGATATATACGTGTGTGTGTATATAGGGCGGTAGATAAATACACATGCACACACACACACCGACAGCATGTAACCTGTTAGAACAAACACTTGAGACATTTACAACTTAGTTTTAAAGTGGGACTGAGAAGACAGTTCCAGCGTCCCATGCTCACAGAGTGCGCCTAGAAAACATGCATCTCGCAGTCAAACCGAACTTTCTTCTCTTTTCTAAACCGCAGACACATTCACACACAACCAGCCTCAAACATGCCAAACAAACTAATAAAGTAGTCTGTTATTAGATAACACAAACACTCTCTCTCTTCTTCTCATCTGCCTGTCCCTCGCTCTCCTCCTCCCGGCACGGCTTGGAAAAGTGAGCGTCTTGTGCGTGAGTGTGTGAACGTACCTGTTAAACTCCTGAGGAAGCTCAGGCTCAGTAAGCATGCTGAAACAAGGTGTCTGAAATGAAGGAGTCCTTCCACGACAACATACGCATCCGACACCCAGGGACCTCCGAGAACACACACACACATACACGCAACACGCTGCCTGGTGCTCCTCTAACCTCTCGCAAAACCAAAGACTGTTTCTGTTTCTCTCCGCTGCACACACACTCTCACACGCCGAACCTCGCACTCCCTCCCCTCTCTCTCTCACTCTCTTCTCCCTCCCTCTCTCTCCACCCCTCTCTATGGCTCTAAGCGGCTAGATCGCCTCTTAAAGGGCCAGAGCATGACATGGTGTAGCGTGGAGAGCAGCTTCACACTCATACACACACACATACACACACACACATGCAGCAGCACTGCCCCCTTCCTTCAGCCACAGTGTCCCTCTGTTGTGTTTCTGATCAAGTGCACACACTTATGATCAAACACACACACACACACACACACACACTTGGCTTATCTAAATGTTCAGAATCATAGGCTTCTATTATTTTTACGTAAAAATTATATTAATTACCCCAGACTATTCCTAAGCATAAAGCAACATTTCAGTTGTAGGAAAAAAAAGAGCATTTGCCAAATTTATGAATCATTTTCCATTTTAGGATGTCCCCAGGTGTCTGAAAATAAGGCTGGCAAAATGACTTGTTTGGTTTTAAAAGTATAACTAAGTGCACGCACATAAAACTATTTTTTACTCAAACATCAAACAACAACATAATATAAATAAAATATAAACAAACATATATATATATAGAGAGAGAGAGAGAGAGAGAGAGAGAGAGAATTGAGAAGGCATGAGCCAGCAAACCTCTTTTAGACTAAATTTCATCAAAAAGTGGCTTAAGTATGTGCAGCTCAACCACATAACAAACACGTCTGAGTTTTCAAGCGAGCTCTATGCTTTGTGTTTTCATAGTGTAACTAACACACGGCCCCTGTCACTCTTTATTACAGAAAAGGAGTGAAGGGGGGGGGGGGAGAAAGAGCAAGACAGAAAGAGAGAGAGAAAGAACTATTCTTCTGAACGGAGGAAAGCACGTCTGACAGATTGAAATACAGCAGCAAGACTTTAACACTGAACTTTAAACACAGTGTCAGTCTTTCTCAGCCTCATCACACATACATACTGTACACTTGCTGTCCACTTTCTGAACATACTGCAGGCACATTTAGTGTCCGTGTGTGAACTTGCACAAACAAGCAAATATTTCCTATATGTCCTGCAGTTGTGGTAATATTTACAACGAACAGTGTTTTTGTAGGGTATTTAATTTACGTAAAGAATGAAAAAATCATACAATGTTTGGTATGTAATCCAATTTATCGAGTAAGTTAGTGAACTCAGAAAGCACTGTGCCCTGACTTCTCCAGCACAAACCGTAATAATGTAGTTAGATCTTTGTGGTAACATTATTTGTGCATTTTCCTGTTGATCACTGAGGAAATTGTTAGCAGCATGACAATGTTCAAGACACACACCGACCTGGCTTTACCTCTAGGACTGTAGACTTGTATAGCCCTGATAAATACAAAAAATGTATTTTTTTTTCTTTTCTTTTTTCTCCATGCATGTATATAGGCCATGTATTATGAATGCACACAGAACATAACTGTGTCAGTTATATTATGCACTATTTACATTATATATTATATATATATATATATTTATTTATGTATGTA
>JAUCNO010001091.1:10944638-10960969 GCA_032353835.1 Enteromius viviparus | reverse complement strand
TAATGCAAGACAATGCTAGATCTCATGTGGCTGGAGTGTGTCAGCAGTTCCTGCAAGACGAAGACACTGATGCTATGGACTGACCCGCCTGTTCCCCAGACCTGAATCCAGTTGAGCACATGTGAGACATCATGTCTCGCTCCATCCACCAATACCACGTTGCACCACAAACTGTCCAGGAGTTGGCGGATGCTTTAGTTCAGGTCTGGGAGAAGATCCTTCAGAAGGACATCCGTCACCTCATCAGGAGCATGCCCAGGCATTGTAGGAAGGTCATACAGACACATGGAGGCCATAGTTGAAGGTGCTGACAACAAAATCACCCAAACATAAATGGAAATCAAATGTATTAACCCATGGAGGTTTGGTGATTGGAGTCATACTCAAAATTGAAGTGGAAAAACACTTTACAGGCTGATCCAACTTTGATGTAATGTCCTTAAAACAAGTCAAAATGAGGCTCAGTAGTGTGTAGTTAATTGATATTGCATGTATGTATGTATAGACATCTCTGTATAGCTATAAGATTTTTTTGTAAGATTTTTCTTTTTTATGAAGTCTCTTATGCTCATCAGCGCTGCATTTATTTGATCTGTAATTAAATAAAAAGGCATTATTTTGAAATATCATCACAATTTAACACTTTTTGAATGCATTTTAAAGTATCCTTTAATTCTGTGATATAACACTGAATTTTTATCAGCAATTACTATAGTTTTCAGTGTCACATAATCCTTCAGAAATCGTTAATATTTTGAGCAATGTTGATAACAGTATTTTATTGTGCTTTTTTATTTAGTTGTGCTAAATATATAGCTAAATATAGCTATATATGCTAAATTTATACATTATAAAAATTTATACATTATAAAAATAATGTAGAATTATTATTATTTTAAATTGTACTCTGCTAAAAGAAATAAAGGGAACACTAAAATAACACATCCTAGATCTGAATGAAATATTCTTATTAAATACTTGTTCTTTACATACAAAACTCATTACTAGCCTTTTTTAAAACATTATTACCACAGAATATTTTTAAGATCATGACAAACAAATTCAGTGGAGTGAGTCCAAACTTTCGGCTGGTAGTGTACAACCGTGGGCGTGTATTTTAGACACAAAAACTGTGTGCATGCGTGTTTATAATACCAGTTTTTCTGTGTTCTGAGGCTACAGGTAGGAGTGTGTGTATGTTTGTTTATCTGTGTGTGTATATCTTTCCTACAAACGTGTAAGTGCGAGTGTCAGCGCAGGGGCCCTGCTTAAAGCGCGGTCTTATTTACTCCTGTCAGCCCATAAAGCCAGCCTGAGTGCCATGCTGATTGAAATCCCCTTTTGTGTGCTAGTCTTCAGTGATGTGGCTTTTCTCTCACACTCATCTCATGATGGAAGCCTGTACTGTTAATCTGAGAGTGGCCCCTGAAAGGACGAAATGAGTTCCTGGGCTGAATGCACTCTTTACCTCCTCTGTCTTGGTCTATTCAGACGTGGGGCGTGAGAGCTGGCGGCTAACACCTCCACAACAATACACGGCAAAGCAATGCAAACCTTCCTTACACAAACTACTCTGTCTCTAGGAGACTTGTTTTTCCCACATTATCTTCTTGCTCAAAAAATAGCAGCAATGTCTTCCATTATGGCACCTCAGGAGACAGAAGATATGTACTAGGATCAAAATAAGAGTGAATAATAGCAGCAAAAACGGCAGAAAAAATGGATCTGTGTGGCTCATCTGAACATCAAGAGGAAGCAACTGGTCACAATTCTAGGACCTTAACCTTAACAAACCATTAACTACAACTTTTGCCTCAAACTCATAATTTGCTGTTTATTAATACTTAGTAGGTAGTTGTTAAATTGTATGCTGGATATCAAAGTTTTGGTCAAACATAAGTAGTGAACAATAAGGGGTTTACATGAATCATATTAAACACTTTACATTTTCTGAAAGATTTTTACTTATAGTACCAAATGACTTTTACAGGAGTATCTGGAACAGACTAATTGCTTTTCTTTTTAAATTAGCATACCATTACTTTGGTATTAAAATGTTTCTCTGAATAAAACTAAATACATCAACAACAACAAAAATATGTTTTAAAAGATGGTCTATAGCATTTAGCATTAAGTATGATGCAATGCTTAATGCAGATCAGCAAATATCAGGTACAAATGATTAGCAAAATACGACTGACTGGAAACCTGGTCAAGCAGCTCAGAAGCTGTATCGACGGACTCCATTAGAGACAGAAAAAGAAGAATATCTCATTGTTGTTGGGTTGGAATTCCCCTCTGAGGCGAGATAAGTCGGGTCCTTTGTTCTCTGGCCTCTGTGACAGAGCGCTTAAATAATGCAGTCATAGAAAATGGGGACTATGTCTGGCCATAACGCAAAGTGGGCCTGTGGCCTGTTTATTTGTTGCATTGGAAGGATGGGAAGATGAAGGAACTGAGTTGAAGAGAGAGAGATCATACGACCGTTGTCTTACATAAGGCCCAGAAAGGATGTGTGAAACTGAGCATCATGGCTATTCCACGCAGATAAAGAGATCAGGAGACATGAAAGGACAGGACTAAACAGTTTTTGCTGTTTAATCAAAGTCAACCGTTAACGATGCTAATGACTTGAATGCTGGACTAAATAATGGGCTGTCCTCATTCACACTGACCGCTCGAGGTTAAAGGTTGCTATACTGTGGTAAGGGGTGTATAAATATGATCATAAATTAGATATATTGCGTGTAAAACAAAGATGTAATTTAACTTTAAAAACTAATACTGGAAAATAAAACTGGAGAAATAGACCAGAATTTTTGACACTACTGTACTTAAAAATGGAGGTCCCATGACTTTTCCAGGTTATTAGGATTATTAAAATATTTTGTATGCACAATTTATACCTGGTTAAATATTGTAGAGCTTAATTGTAAAATAAAATTATATAAAAAAATAAGTTTCCTCATATATATCCAGGTTTTCTAAGACTGTAGTAATCCTTTTTGTTTAAAGAAAAGAAGGAGAGGGGGAACAAAACTGTTGTTAAGGGTGGGTTAAAATAAGACATATCTTTAGCTTATGTTAATGCTTGTTTTGTTTTATTTGAAATCATTTTAAGTCATCTTCAGGCTCCCTTGAAATGTTTGCTGAAACCCCCTGGTGGGCCCTGGCCTCCTAGTTAAAAATCAATGTAATATGTCATACATTTATATAAATAACTATATTGTATTTTTCTTATCTTGTCTTATACACCATCAAAAACATACAGCAGGCGCTTGACGTCCGCTTTTGTAACTAGGTGATTGCTTGTTCTGTATTATCGCAGGCAATATTTAAAACTCAGCATGATGAAGAAAAACGTTAATCTGCGTCAAACTAGTATACACAAGACCAGTGTTTTCACACAATTAAGTTGTTTCCTGCTATGCAGGTCACATACAGGAAATGAACAGGGAGGGAATCAAAGAGAAACGGAGGAGGAAAATGAGAGATCTCTCTTCTGACTCGGTGCGACTGTGAGGTTAGTCTCGGGAGTGAGCAACACAAAGAGATTAACCTATTTACATCTGTTACCTACTCTAATGGCTTTTTGTACAGCTAATTTCAGCCATCTGCGTTTTCTCTGTAGACTTTGTCACACAAAACTAATAAAAGTCATCTGGCGCTCAAAATTAGAGAACACAGAACTGTACAGAGAGGAAGATAGACTCAAAGACATTAGAGTACACACACACACACACACACACACACACACACAGGAATCATGCAGCTGGACATATGACTGGGCATGCATTCCCTGACATAAATGAATCACATGGTAACTGAATGACTGACAAACACATATTAAGGTCCTAATGCAGATTATCAAAGTTCATTTATGGACAGTGATGAACAGTGAAAGAGAAGTATAATCAGCCCCAGTGGGGAAATTTTCCTTTTAGAAACCTATAAAACACATTGTGGTTTTCATTGTTTTTCAATGAGATTTTGATATTTCATACTTGTTGAGCTTTATAATTAAATCCCGCCACACAAAGACACACACACAAATTAATGTATTTTTTTTTAAACATCCCTTTTATGAATACATGGGGAAATTAAATAACGTAATAATTGCCATTAGTAAATGAATATTGCATTAAAAACACATTCAGCTTTGGTATGAATAAATACTTGGGCCTGTACTGTGATACAGAAGGACTGTATATAAATAAATTGAGTAGTGATTCTATTTCATATGCATATGTTTACATATCTTAACATATGAAAATGATACACACACGTATGAACACTACGTATGAGTTTGGATTAATTAAGATGTTTTAATATTGCTTAAAAAAATCTCTTATGTTCATCAAGTCAGCATTTCTAAATAAAATATGCAGTTAAAACTATTTAGACATATATAATAGAAATATCATTTAAAATAGTTTTCTCTTTTTTAAAACTAAATTTATTTTTATGGGGGCAAAGCTGAATTTTTGGCAGCTATTGCTCCAATCCTCATTAATAAGAATAAGAAATGCATAATGAGCACCAAATCGGCATATTACAATGTTGAAATGAGCTTTTATAAATGGCCTGGGAAGACTGAAAAGGGATCTAAATGTTGCCTACATAGAGAAGAACACTAAACTCAATTTAACCATTTATCATTGAATGCTGCACTCAGAAAACATTGCAGTCAGGCACAGAGAAGAACCAGAGACAGGGAGAGTTTGTGCTGACTGGCAGCAGGTGAGTGTGTGAACATGTCGGCCAGGGTTCAGGTTGAATAGGGCGGAGGGGGAGAGCTGTAATGGGGGCAGTAGAACAGCTGTGAGGTGGGGAGAAGGGGGTGTCGTAAAGCACGTCCAGCCAACCAATGATCTCGGTTTATTAAATTAATAAAGCTCATCTCAGCACGCCTGAACACACCAGCAGAATGACACCAAATCTCACTGTTTTAATCACATTACGTACGGGCCAGCTCATTAGCTGCACAGGCTACTGGGTTCATGCGCAGTGCACAGGATTATAAACACTCACACACACACACACACACCAAGTGCTAATGGCCTCCGTTTGCATGTTAGTCCTGCCCTCTACACAGATGTGCTCTTACTAAGATGCTATCATTTTTTAATAATTGATCATGTTTTGTGACTTTGAGTGATTTTGATTTGTCCCGGACGCTCTGAAAAGAGGCACGAACACAGTCTGCATGCGTAAGGTCAGGGTCACAACTGCGTTCAGAAGTCATCGCAGCCCAGGAGATAAGCGCCATTCGCTGCCTTTTCCTGGACGGACTTCCCGAGAAACGAGCCTCATCTCCTCTCATTCCTGTACAAAGAGGTCTATCTGAATAAACGCTATACGACCAATCTACCCTGCGGCGTTGAAGCGATGGTGTTTGTCCATCAGTGTGGTTTTATGCGGTGCCTATGAATAAATATTTTCACTTTGAAAAGTCGTTTTCTCAGAATGGGTGTCAAAATGCGACCAGACAATACTATCTAACATGCCAACGGTTTTACATATGATAAAAGAAAAACGAAAATGGGTAAAGATGACCTAACGCTAGAACAAACCGTCTTCTGTTTGATTCTTCTGTTAAAAAAAAAGAAAGAAACAAAAATAAGGTGTACTGTACGTGTAAGTGGAAAACCCCACTGAAACGAACAGCGCTAAAATGACTAAAACTGAAATAAAAATATTTAAAAGATACATAAAAATATATTTTTAAGAAAATATAAAAGCATGGAATACATTACTACATTACTGTGAACAGACCTTTACTGAGTTCTTCAATATTCACTGTAATTCATTTTCCAGTTAGTGCTTCATGCTAAGTACTAAAGCTGAGATGTTTGGTCTATGTTTAGTGGCCTCAGATTAGAAGCGTAGTGAGTTTACGAGTTAGTAACGAGGAGAATAACACCCTGCTTTTGTCCACTCTTTACAAAGAAGACATTAATGCCACAGAGATAAACTGTGTCAGTGAACCGCAAAGTATCAGACATAAATAGTCGATGTAAGAGAGTAAGTGAGGAAGTTAGAACCAGAGAGACAGGATGCTCAGCACCATGATGGGGATCCATTAAGATCAAACCATCAGAACACACTCAAGGGTCACAGACTTTTGCTATATCATTAACCAAACAACCAAAATTACCCATTCACTGTGTGCATATTGAGAATGCACGCACACACACAGGGGCTCTGAACTGTCACTGTGTCGTTTACAGAAACACCATAATTAAACATCTCAAAAACAAAGCACATACACTGTAATTACTCTCTCAACTGCCACACACCAAACCACAGGAGTCAGACACAACATGCTTTTGTAGTGCAGAAGTGTGTGAGCGCATGTTGTCATTAATACACACAACTATGCATGTATTTACCATATGTGTCTCTCTCTAAATATACATTTATGTACAGTCCCAAAAGAGCAGCTAAACAAAAATGAAGTCGCAAGCGCTACCGCTAGCATTCAAACCCTGAGCATTCAAACCATTGTTGTGCAAGACCGCATTTGATCCTCAGTTTATAAAGAATGCACTTGCAGGTGTGACATCTCTAGTTTCACATCTTGAAACGTACAGAAACTTTGACTATGTTCAGGCAAATACAGTAAAAATCTATGTGACATTTTTCTAATAACAGTACGTAACAGTCAAGTGAACACTTGTACTAAATCCAACAGATCATTTAGATCATTTACTTGACGTTACATTAGTTTGTTTTGTGCAGGGCATAAATGAAGTCTGCATCAATTGGGCCGATGGAGACACCGTTGGCTATTGGACAACATTGGAGACATACTGGCCATTGGAGACACCACTGTTTGGATTTATGTTCTCAAACAGCATGCTTTTAATGAACCTGTACTATGAATGTACTATCTTAAAATTACAGTAGAACCACTGATGTCACATAGATTATTTTAGCATTGTTGTTATACGTTTCTGGACCAGGGAACCTTTCTGTTGCATTGCTCTATATGGAGGGTCAGAAAGCTCACAGATTTCTTTAATGCATCTTAATTTGTGTTCATGAGATAAACTTATGGGTTTGGAACAATGTGTGGTTAACCTTGACAGTGAACTTACCCACTTTGTGCTATGTTTGCGTTACTTAAATATGTTTTTTTTTCTTAATAATGCACTGCATGTTCTAACGCTTTCCTATTTTGTATATGCACTTTTAAGCCTACTGTGACAGTTAATTCTTTTTTTTTAAACCAGTGTCTTTGGTAAAAATGTCTGTGCTGTTCTTAATCACTAACTGTTAAGTAGGTTTCTATACGTGACCCCGGACAACAAACCCGTCGTAAGTGTTAATTTTCCGAAATTGAGATTTATACATAATCTGAATAAATAAGCTTTCCATTGATGTATGATTTGGATGGATAGGGTAATGTTTGACCGAAATACAACTTTATGAAAATCAGGAATCTGAGGGTACAGAAAAACCTGAATGCTGAGAAAATCACTGTTAAAGTTGTCCAAACTGAGATCGTATCAATGCATATTACTAATCAAAAATTAAGTTTTAATATATTTTCAGTAGGAAATTGACTAAATATCTTTATGGAACATGATCTTTACTAACTATCCTAAGGATTTTTGGCAAAAAAGAAAAATCTATAATTTTGACCCATACTATGTATTTTGGGCTATTGCGACTTAAGACTGGTTTTGTGGTCCAGGGTCACATATGTCTTGCCATACTTAATCTACTTTGAGGATACATTGTATTTGTGTTTGAATATACTGCTGATACATAAAAAAAGTGTTAAAGTGTTCTGTGTAATCAATTAATGTTCCTCCATATCTGAAAAGTTTGACAATTCAATACAACAACATTTAAGTACCAACTTTGCATTTTGTTGTCAATGCCAGTGCACATTTTTAGATTTATGATTTTAATAAATCATAATAAAATTAATAATAAATTGTTGGTTATAAAAATAATAAAAAGTTGGTTTCCCTTGAAACAATAAAATAAAAACCCTTTAATAGTAATCAATACATTTGTGTAATGGCAATCAGTACTGGCAAATAATATACTGTATCGACATGATTATTTTAAGTAGTTTAACGTGAATGAAATATGTTGGTTTGGAAAGCAAAAAGTCACTGAGATGAGGAGGATGTTAATGTCAGTTGAACACATTCTGATCATGTGCAACCGATGTACACAAAAAAATTGAGTAAATTCAAAGGACTTTTCTTTCAGTGCATGATTAACATTTAATTCTGATACGTTTTATAATGAGTCTCCTCTAACTTTTGACACTGTTTTTCCACCACTGCAAAAGTCGCTGTTTTAGGGCACCACGTTTGTGTACGTGTTTGCGTGTTAGCATGTGAGTTTTATGTATTGATTACGTCAGACCGTGAACCCCACTGGCTTTTAAGTGTGTGTGGATTTCTATGTGTGTTTTGTTGCTTGTTTTTTGGGCCCCCTTCTGTCTCTTCTCATGAGGGAAAATTTTTGAATCTGACAGGAACTGAGAAGACCCGACTATAGAAAAGGACACATACTGTGTGGGGAGGACAGACACGTTGTACATAACAAACAAATGCATACACACACATCTGCATCTGTTGGCATCCCGGTCTGTCCTGTGTTCGTCAAGAGTGTGTGTGTGATTCTCAGAGACACATTTGTGTCAGCATGATCACAGAGTCTGCTTTTGTGTCTGTGGTCTCTCAGGAACACACAATGAGCTAACAATATTCTCTGGTTTCTGAAGTCTTACACTCTTAATCTCAACATGAAACGCCATTCACAACTCATTTTACTTGTGTAACTTGAGGTATTTCCTAGTAAAACAGGATTTACTCAGAAACAGAAAGTGGGACTTCCATTTTATCTATAGGGAATTATATTTATATTATTCAAGACTAGACAGAGGTTTTTAACTGGCAGGGAAAAAAAACCTCAAAACCTCAGAAGCGCTGTCGTCTCATTAATGAGGCTCATATGAAGGACAACTCTTTTCTGCTTTCCATCATTGCTAATGACCACTTCTGTACCCTTATCACCCTTTATGCAATCTCACTCGCTGTTAATTGAATGACAATTAATGGCCTACTTCCCTTATCAGCTTCATAAGGGGGTTCCCATTAACCATGCTAATGAACTGACCAGTTCCTTATCAGCCACAGTTCAGCTAGCGGCTAACAGCTAATGGCTAATTGTTAGCAACTCCACTGAATCAGAGGGCTGTGTGACAGTTTTGCTTAATAATGAATGAAACACTGCTGAGATCAACAAAAATAGATCCATGGCACAGTAGTACCATCTTGGAATTGAAGTGTGGAATAAAATTTGACAAAAATCAAAGTAATAATCAAAAATGTTATTAAAATTTAAATTAACTTTTTTATATGGTTTAATAAATTTAAATACAGTGTATATTCTGTGTGTGTGTGTGTGTATATATATATATATATATATATATATACAGTGAGGCAATACGTATTTGAACACCCTGTGATTTTTCAAGTTCTCATAATTAGAAATCGTGGAGGGGTCTACAATTTTCAGCATAGGTGCATTTCAACTGTGAGAGACAGAATGTAAAAAGAAAAATCCAGAAATCACATTGTATGATTTTTTAACAATTTATTTGGGAATTACTGTGTCAAATAAGTATTTGATCCCTTACTTATCAGCTAGATTTCTGACCCTCAAAGACCTGTTATTTTGCTTTTAAATAGTCCAGCTACATTCTGCTGACATCCAGCTACATGATTCTAAATTAGTAGCACCTGTTTGAGGTTGTCATAAAGATACCTGTGCACTCCGCAATCAGCCGAAGTCTAAGTAGCGACATGGGCAAAAGCAAAGAGCTGTCAAAAGACAAAATTGTACCTTCACAAAGCTGGAAAGGGCTACGGGATAATTGCCAAGCAATGGGCTGAAAAAAGAACAACTGTAGTTCGGGGCCATGTATTGTGACATATTCGGCAAAAACCTTCCCTTAGTCAGAGCTTTGAAGATGGGTCATGGCTGGGTCTTCCAACATGACAATGACCCAGAGCAAACAGCCAGGAAAACCAAGGAGTGGCTTCGTAAGAGGCATATTAAGGTTCTGGAGGGGCCCAGCCAATCTCCAGACCTAAATCCAATTAAAAATCTTTGGAGGGAGCTAAAACTCGACAGCCCCGAAACCTGACAGATCTAGAGAAGATCTGTATGTAGGAATGGGTCAAAATCCCTCCTTGGTGAAGAACTACAGGAACTGTTTGACCTCTGTAATTGTTAACAAAGGCTTCTGTACCAAAAATAAAAAAAAATTTGACTCAAGTGATCAAATACTTATTTGAGACAGTAATTCCCAAATAAATTGTAAAAAAAAAAATCATACATGGTGATATCCGGATTTTTCTTTTTAGATTCTGTCTCTCACAGTGGAAATGCACCTATGCTGAAAATTGTAGACCCTCCATGATTTCTAAGTAAGACTTGCAAAATCCCAGGGTGATCAAATACTTATTGACCTCACTATGTACTGTATCTGTGTATATATATAAAAAAAAAACAACAAATGGGATGTTTCCTTTCTGTGAACCAATTAGGCATATCATGAAAATGTACTGAAACCTACATCACACTACGTTTTTTCTAGCCTTGTTTATCTATTAACTATATATTAACTTTATTAGACAGACAGATCGACATATGATAGATAGGTCTGAAAACAACATAAAACCAGTCACAACCTTACTGTACTGTTGCCACCAAAAAGTCCATCAGGTTTATCACTGACCATATCTCTGAACAGACATTAATCCATTCCACGCAGCTGAGCTCTATACCTTACACCCTCATCCACTCATATAGAAACCCTGACTGCAGGCTTTCTGTCACACATGAAAATCCATTAGTTTCACCTTCATTACAAACCAGCTATACAATCAAACTATTTGTACAGAGTACATTTCTAGTCATGCCTGTGGGAGGAACTACAGTACAATCCATGTGTGGCTGAAGAAACAATGCTTTTCAAATGAAAGAAAGCTCAGAGGAGAGAACGATTACAATCTCCTCATGATCCTAGAATTAATAACACACAACCATAAAATAAATGTTTGTGAATCACATACACTAATACATACGGTGGGTATGGAAAGTATTCAGACCCTTTGTTATGTCGCCATTTGCTAAAATCATTTAAGTTCATTTTTTTCCTCAATGTACACACAGCACCCCAAATTGACAGAAAAAAACTGAATTGCTATCATTTTTGCAGATTTATTAAAAAAGAAAAACTGAAATATCACATGGTCCTAAGTATTCAGACCCTTTGCTCAGTATGTAGTAGAAGCACTCTTTTGATCATAAACGTTGGTGGACAACCATTTTTAGGTTTCTCCAGAGATGCTCAATTGGGTTTAAGTCAGGGCTCTGGCTTGGCCATTTAAGAACAGTCATGTTGGAAGGTAAACCTTCGGCCATTCTGAGGTCCTGGAGAAGGTTTTGGTTTAGGATATCCCTGTATCTTTCCCTCAAATGCAACCAGTCGTCCTGTCCCTGCAGCTGAAAAACACCCCCACAGCATGAAGCTGCCACCACCATGCTTCACTGTTGGTACTGTATTGGACAGGTGATGTTTTCTCAACACATTCCGCTTAGAATTAAGGCCAAAAAGTCTCATCAGACGAGAGAATCTTATTTCTCACCATCTTGGAGTCCTTCAGGTGTTTTTAGCAAACTCCATGCAGCCTTTCGAGTGTCTTGCACTGAGGAGAGGCTTCCAAGCGGGCCACTCTGCCATAAAGCCACGAATGGTGGACGTCTGCAGTGCTGGTTGACTTTCTACAACTTTCTCCAATCTCCCGACTGCATCTCAGCCACAGTGATATTTGGGTTCTTCTTTTCTCAAGGCTCTTCTCCCCCGATAGCTCCGTTTGGTTAGGAAGGGTTCTGGTAGTCCTTTAATGATTATGGAGGCCACCTTAAGTGCAGCAAACATTTTTTGTAACCTTGGCCAGATCGCTGCCTTGCCACAATTCTGTCTCTGAGCTCTTCAGGAAGTTCCTTTGACCTCATGATTCTCATTTTCTCTGACATGCATTGTGAGCTGTAAGGGTCTGTGTGTACATTAACCCCCAGAGACCCACGGTTGTAATATTACAACATCAGTCTACAAAGATAAACCTTCCCCATTTTTTCTTATTTTTAAAACCACATTTACATTACTAAAAGGTCCTATTGTTCAGTTCTGCAACACTATTGGATGGTCAAATGTGTAAGTAGGCCCGTTTATCTGGCCATGAAGTCAAACAACCTGGGAGCCTGCCATGGAGAACATCATCTTGTTTTGAACAGGAAAAATCAAGACTCAAGTAAGTAAAAAGCTTTAAGTATTTTTTTCTGTGATAATTGATATGTGTAGATCATGCAGGATTTATGGCATTGTGGATTATACTGATATTATGAGATTTTGAGCTTGTTTTGTCCATGTTGTAATTTTACAACAGTGGGCCTTAGGGTAGCAAAAGTTGGGTCTGCACCTTGCACTTGAGGTAGTTTACTTTCCACTTGTTTGATGGTGAAAATTTGGATCAAAATACAGACTAATATACTAATATAATGTATTGCATCATACTAGTAATTAGGAGACATATTCTAATGAGAATAAGTAATGAATTGAGTTTCTTAGAATTGAAAGATTTATCTAGCATGATTTGAAATATACAAAGACATACAAAAACATTATTATTATTACTATTATTATTATTAAGTTAATAGTATATATATATATATATATATATAGTGAGAGAGAGAGAGAGAGAGAGAGAGGGAGAGAGGGAGAGAGAGAGAAAATTAATATTCATGCTGTATCTAGGTTTGCACAACAATATTAAACATGTAATAACATTCATTTAATTATGGATGCTGAAAATTAAACTTTGCATCACATAAATTGTAAAAATATGAAATGTAGAAACCAATTATTTTCATTTTGGGGATTTTATCTTTTGATCAAATTATTGCCTAAAATAGCATAACATAGTATCTCTGAAGAATTATTAATATTATTATTAGATATTATTTTCATTATTGGTAGTGTCATAATCATCAAAAAAACTATTGAATTCAAATTAAAAAATGCATTAATAAAAGCCTACAAATGAAACATACGCCATTTTGATTGATACTTTATTTTTATCTATGATTTAAAGGTTACTTCAGCAAATTACATATTGTTTTTACAAATACTGTAAGAAAATCAAAACACAATAACAGGGACTGATTTCATTTAATAAATACCATTGCACCAAACATAAACAATTTCACAGAGCACAGAGCTGAGGTCAAAGAAGGATAAAAAATAAAAGAAACAAAACATTACACACCTAAACTTTTTTATATATTTATATTTATATATATATATATATATATAGAAAATCTTTACAGTAATAAAACTCTTGTCTTCTACAAAAATAATCTTCCTTACTCTTAAGAGAGAAGTGGCAGCGCTGGATTTTGATTTCCTGGCTGCCACAGTTTGTCCGTTCAAAGCTCATAAAGTGTCTTGTTTTGTAGCCAGTGGTTTAACAAAAGCTAAAAGCTTCAATCTAAATGTACAGTTTAATAATTAAAATGTATTTATATTCGGCCACCAGGTTTGAAATAATGACATTTTTAGATCAGGAATCTTTAAACACTGATTCTATCATATATCATATATTTTTTAAGCCTATCAGCAGAAACAATTAAATTATATTGCTATTGCTCCTTTAAATATTCTCTCCCTTACCCACAATCCCTTGTACTCATTTGATTGATACCTTCAACTCATATCTTGAGAGTCTAGCCATCCATCGTCTCATATGCTAAAGACAGCTTCAGACCACAGCGTGTAATATTAAGAAAATATAACGTGCACTGTGATTGTGTCAAAAGTCCATAGTGAATTGTCTCAGTATGAAGATCCTCTACCGCTGTGACATGTTATTTATATGCAGCGTACAAAAGGTGACGGACAAGGACAATTTCAATAAAATTAGCCATTAAAATGTTCCTTTTAGATATGCTGTTTTCAATATCCTGACAATTCTGTAATAAAGATAACCTCCATGGTGTATGATAATGGAAAGACTGACAATAGCTGTAATATAACCATGATATTTAAATGAAAACATAATAAAAGAAAAGCAGAAGTGGGAAGCCAATAGTCCCTAGATATACAGTATGAGACATAAAGATGATGAGGAGTCTGATCTCTGCTATGTGTGTAAAAGCACCATTATAATTAGCAGAAGGACATGCGAAAATGCTCTCCATTGCACTACTGTATTGTTATTAATATAATTGTGTCAAATGAAAGTTGTAAATTAAAAGTGTCATTTGGCTCCCCGAAATGAATCATATTAAATAAAATGAATTGTAATTGAACAATAATAATAATAAAAATGCAATTTTAAAAAGTTAAATGAATGTAAAAAGATTTATAAAATTAAATAAAATGTAATTTTAATAAAAAAAATCATTAGAAAATTAATTGAATTAACATTTTAATATAAATGGAATTTTAAAAATAAAATGAAATAGAGTAAAATGCAATTTAAAAATGAAAATGAAATAGAATAAAATGTAATTTACAAATTAAGCAAATATTAAATAAAATGTAATAAAAAATATAATACAACTGATTTAAGCATAAAATAAAATCAAATTTAAAGTTTTATTATTTGTAATAAAGAAATCTAATCAAAGGAATCAAATGTAATTTAAAAATAAAATAAAACTAAATTCATCATTATTATTATTTTAAACAAAACAAAATGTTGACATGAAATGTTCATAAAAACATTTGTGCCAACAATGTGTTTTTTGCGGTGAATTGTTGGCAATTTTTTTTTATTTGTTTTTTGAAGCAATTAATTCTATATATAAAATGTATATTTTAATTATTTTAGTTATTGAATAGAGGCTACATGGTAGTGGATGAAGGTCTGTATGCTGACTTCCATATGCGTCACACATTATTTTGATTTTGGATTCTTTAGTATTAGTCAATTCATCAGTGGATCACATCTTACCTGTAATTTCATACTGCTTATATGTAAAAAGGGAAAGTAAAAAAAAAAAAAAAGTCTTAAATATTTCACTGTGTAATTCACATTCATACATTCATATCCGTCAGCCTGTACAGTTTACTTTTGGTATGTATTGACTGAATGCAAAAAAAAAAAACAAATAAATAAGCAAAATGAAAGCATAAATCATGTAATTCTCTGTGAGTGCACATAACTTATTCCATACAAAATCGTTTATGAAACACAGTATATGATTATCATCTTCTGCTTGGCCATAATGTCTCAAGAACACAAGTCGGTTTACATAGCATACCTTGACACTGATTGATATGTATCTGTAAACCAACAGTCAGTTATTTCTACATAGAAACACAAAGAAGTTATTTTACTAAGAAAAAAAATACTTTGATATTGCAGAGAAGCAAAACAAGATAAACAAGCTTCAACGTTAACCCTGTTTCATGACTAAAGGCATGAAACCCATAAAATTAGTGGTAAAATCTACATTTCTGATACATGTAAAGTACAGATGTGCTAGATATACAAAATGAAACCAGAAAATGTGTTTCATTTTACAATAATCATTAATAACTTTACATTTTATTATTAAAACACTTCCAAAATGCCACATATCCATGTTGTACTGCCACTATTAGCCATAAAAATAAACAGACAGGTAAACAAGAATAATTGTCTTTTTTTTCACCCCCTCATGCTGGCCTTTCCCTCAAACTTTGTACACACTGGCATCTTTAGAAATGAACAGCATCAAAAATGTTTTATTGAATACACAGATGTATAAAAAAGCTGTACAAAGTTTGTTCTAGTATTCACAGAGCACAGTAAAGTTAATGTCCAACATGCACAAGTACTGAATAAAGCTTGAAACCTTTGTGTCCGCATGAACAAAGTCCTTGACATGACGGAGGCTAGAGTTCAAACGTCGATGTATGTAGGAAGATCTGATGAGAATTTGACACGTGGATGAGGGTTGATGCATTCTGGGAAATGGCAAGAGACAAAATTACAATGAAAAATAGATCACTGTTTATTTTACATTAACTGCAAATATATATACACATACACTACCAGTCAAAAGTTTGGAAACAGTGAGATCTGTAATATTTTAAGATGTTTCTTATATGTTCATCAAGTCTGCATTTATTTTATGAAAAATTAAAGAAATACATGTTATTGAGCTAGGACAACCCAGTCTCATACAAAAACGTACCCTGACTACGTTGGTCCAAAGCGCAAAACGTAGCGGTGTTACAATAATGG
>JAUCNO010001091.1:10926430-10937878 GCA_032353835.1 Enteromius viviparus | reverse complement strand
CAGATACTTTTTAGGTTTTAATTGACACGCACAATAAGCACAAATGTCATGCATTTTAACCCACTAACATTTTCGTCTCGTCAACGAAAACTCACACAAGTCTCATCATGTTTTAGTCATCAAAGAGCAGTGTTTATCTCGTCACCATCTCGTTATCGTCATGAAAAAAAGTGGCGTCAACGAAATGATTTCGTCATCGTTGAACGGCAAACTCCAAACCCTAGTGTGCCTGAGCCCTAGCGAGGGCAAGGGTTCGGCGCCCTGTTTAAACTCCTGTTGCCCCCCGGAGGAGAGGATGGAGCTGAGAGAAGGAGAAGGGGGAGGGTTTGCACAAAAGCGAGATGCGGAAAACGTGAAAACGGGTTTATTTATAGTGAGTAAGAAGGATGTGATTGGGTGACCGTAATAAGGAGATAGATTAGATGATGCAAGGCAGCTGCGATTAATTCGGCCAGCGCTCCTCCCGATACTTTGTTATTATCAAAACATGCACTTATTCACCTCTTAGAGGGTGTATAAATCTCAATTTTGAAAAATTTAAACCTATGACAGTTTCATATATAGAAACACATAGACATGTTATAAGAAAAAGTTGCACTTGTGACACACATAAAAAAAACTTTTTCAGTGGTCGATTCATAAACTACACGATCCAATATGTGACTGTATAGACTTATAAATATACATCACATTGCTGGATACCTACATCTCGCAGTGCAGATATGAGAGAGGGAACATGTTCAAGTGTGCATCTCAGCCTGCAGATGTTATGCCCATGTATATTAATAATTATTAATTAATCACACAGTTCGTAAGATGAGGACTCTCAAAGGGAATCTCTCTGACTTTTAATCTTGCATCGAGCACACCTTTTGTTCCCTTCATGCACCCATTAAGAGCCAGTTTATAACTTAACACAGAGCATTAGACCACATAAATTATTCAACACCTGCAATTACATATTTATGAATTCAGATAATTGCATTTTTAATGTAGCAGATGTCAGACTCATATAATGCACTTAATGAATTTGAATGACAGGTCTATACGCGCCGTAAGTGTGCGGAAATAAATATATATATATATAATGGTGTTTTTTCAGTGAAGCACTTCTGGAGTTCTAATTGTCTCAGAATAGCTTGTTAGCATTCAGCGCTCTATGCCGGCATGTCTTTGAATTGCGCTGTCGTGCGACACACCACCAGCTCCCTAACTGCTGCTTTCAACTCCATAAATCGTCTAGAGACTATTTTGTCAAATGCCTCCCTGTATCAAATTCATGTTGCAAAGGATTTGCTGGCTGTGTCACCCGAGTTTCAATGAGCTTCCTGATTTTCACGGGGAAGACATTGTCTTGGGTAATAACGGCACAAGTACAGCTGCACCTTTTGCTGTTTTCCACTTAAGCAGAAAGCTGACATTCTGAATAACATGACTTAAGGCGATACAGCATAGGTCTCGCTCCATTACTTCTATCTAAGTGACCGTGCTATAGGCCAGAGCTGTGCCATTTCCTTGGCTTCATTTCTGTGCTCGCAGTTGGCACCGGTTTGACAGTTTGGGCACCAAAGCCTTCACATTCGACTATTATCCTGGAACTGGCGGAACAACAACAAAAAATTATAATAACTATGACAGATGTCATGGTTCCAATAGAGCTGGCACTAGAACCGCCTGGGCAAAGTACAGCAATTGCACACAGACAAAAAGACAGAGTTAAGCTCACTTGTACTTTACTGGAGACAGTTACCAAATTCTTCATTTCCAGAGGAAAATATGAGTGGGTTAGTGCAATATTGCACTGATGAGACTGGTACAGTGTTTCATTGTGGTTCCTAAGGCCTTCTGAATGGTTCTTGGCAAGCTGCTGCTACAGTTGCTTAAGCATTCTGGACGGTCACTTCCTGGTTCAAGTCAATTCTCTATTATATTCTGGTCTCCAGATAAGGCTCGGTATTTCAGTGAATGTCTCCGGGAATTCTTTTGCCTGTTTTAACAAAGTAAGACGTACTTGCATTATAGAAGGTATGGGATGAGATGCACACCTAATTTAAACTTGAGCAATTGTTATAATGATAACTATGAGAACAAGTTATCCTGATAATTGCCTTGCAGTTGTTATACCTGTGTCTGAGCACAATTTAATAGGATATACTTAAAGTAATTATTGTGCTTTCCTTAGTGGTTCAAATTAGGGTTGTCAGTACATATAAAAAATGTTAATCAAAGTAATTATAGACTCATTAATATGCATATAGTAATGTTTGCTGAAAAACAGCCCCCAAATGAATTATAAGTATTGCAGATGAAAATCTTGAATATATGAAAAGTTGTTTATTTGATATATTATTATATTATATTATTATTTTTTTGTAATTATGTACAATCAGAGGTCATGTTCAATTGCTTAAATTTTTTATTGCATTTTCTTTGTAATTAAACATAGTACATGAATGTTTAACTGACAGTGCCATTTTAATTATCTATTTATTAAACCAGCTGTATAATGGGACTGGTCTCTTATCTATGTAATTGTATACCGTCTATGAATGTAAAGAATATGAGCGTTTTTCTGGCCACCATAAAAATAAAGAACCTACTGCAGCTAGCAGTCAAGTCGAGGAGAGTGTTTCATCAATCAGCGCACACACACACACACTCAGAAAAAATCTAATCATGGCCGTAATTCATCTGCATTTTAGCTGATTTAGAGGGACTGGCTGTTGGGAGCTTGCTGGTTTGGTTATTACTGCTAACGTCTTCATGCCCTCAGGACTGGTGAGTATCCTAATGCGCTAATGCCACAGAGAAACGCTGCTCCCACCCTGTCCTATTAAAGACAGAAAACCCATTTGACAACCTAACATGTGCCGTATCCTCCACTGAACTCTCCGCTACAGGCTTGATGTCACTGGCTAACACCCACCCCCTATGTGAATTATTCGGTAGACATTTTCTAGCTGCTAGCTGCATTGGCAACGCTCTGATATCTGAGTTGTCTTCGGATGACTCAGGTCCATTCGAAATGCAGATTTTATGAGCGGTGGTTGTCAGGAGTACGTTGGAGAGCCTCCAGTAGGAAATGCGCTAGTAGCCGCCAAATTAAAATAAGGAAATAAACCTGTGGGTTTGGTGCTAGCACGTTCTGCAAAGTTTGCACAATCAAAGACGCCCTTGTAAATGCCCAGGCTGTAATTCACCGGACGCATTATTAATCTTCGCATGTCAAGGCTAGCGGCAAAACAGGGTTAAAATATCTCTCTGACAATCCTTTTCATCTGAGGGCACTTGCATACTTCAGCAGATCTGCGGATTGTATAAAGAAACGGCATGGCCCTTGATGCAATCATAAATTATGAAGTGGAGGCATGATGTCAGTGTCTCTTTATTTGTGGTAATGTGCTGGAGAAGATGTACACTGGGTGCCTGCCAGGCACACCGAGTAAAACTTTAAAACTCACACACCCTCCCTTCCTCTCACACCTTAATAGTGCAAAAGTGGGCACAGACTGAGAAAGCAGCCTAAAGGATGATTGTAATTGGTTTTAGAACTTATGCAACTCACCATCTTGAGGTGTGTTACTGGCACAAGGTGTTTTGTGGCTTTTGGTTCATGTTTGTTAGTTTTGAGGTTAGCATTTTTATGCCAGCATGGTCCTAAAAGCTCACGTACTACATTTTATAGCGGTTAAATTAGCAGCATTTACATTTTGCAGTTACATTTTTGGGGGGAAATGATTCAGATATACTGACGAATTTTGCACTAAACAAATTTTATTCAGTGTCACACACAAAATAAAAATAAATTAGGGCTGTCAAATGATTAAAATGTTTAATCAAATTAATCAGGATTTTCAGTGGATTAATCAGGATTAATCACTATTTGCAACTACACCTGAATTTAGATGAAGAACAACGCACTGTCACTTTAATTCAGCGTAAGCGGTGCCGAAACTATTGTGCGCGGCACTGGCGCTTCTGCTCTACACAGTTCATGTGTTCATAGCGTGTAGGACGAATTTCGGCAACCATGTCACGTGAACTGTCAGCTCCAATGGTTGTTGTTTTGCCCCCACTTACGTGCAACAGACAGGAACTGTTCTTTACAAGCCTCCGCAAAATAACACTCCTCAGTTTTTAATATACTGTGGTCAGCATAAAAGACTTCAGTTCCCACGTGTCACTGATGCAATGTGCAGTTAGTAAGTAATTGTTGCCCCACTTTACTGACAAATAATTTGTCACAATTCGTTCACATGCCTGAAAAAAAATTGATGTAATGAACGATACAAAAAAAATAAGTCCCTTTAATGCCGTTAACGCGTTATTGTTGACAGGCCTAAAATAAATAAATAAACAATAGTCTCAAACTAGCAATTGCATGTGGCAAAATTGTGGTTGGTTTGACTTTTGTTGAACTAATGTTAATGGCTAGCTGCTAGGATGAAAATTTTAAAAATATTAGTTGTTTAAAAGAAAATAAATTCTTTTGACTAAAATAAAAGTTAAAATTTAATTTGCTGCTAAAGAAAATTTTAATAACAAAACGATTAATAAAAAAAATATTAAAATTCTGTAAAATTGACAAATTAGCTTAGATTTGAAGAAAACAAATCTTAAAAGACAAACTATGATTTAAATAAAGTTCATACATTGGAAATTAACACTGGAAAGAAAATTCATCTTAATATTGGTCTTAAGCTTCTTGTGGTTATAATGAAATAAACAACAACATGAATGTCCAGAACAGATAATTAGTAATACGGTTTTAAACATGGTGATTAAAGAAAACAGGCAAAGACAAAAAGTGGAGGGGGATATGGATAGAAGGAACATTTCCAAGAATATTTTATTCAAGAAGAAAGATAAAACTGATAGGAAGAGTAAGTGAGAGAAAGCCAGGACAGAATTGCTGAGAGATAATGAGCAGGAATATGCTGCTCCAGACTGTCTGAATGTTCTCATTAGCCATCCACAATGCATAAAAACACAGTAATTCATCTATTTCAGAGCCTGGGCCTTCCTCACATCCATCCTGTTTAACAATACTAGCAATGTAACATCCTTTTAGACATGATGAGAAACCCTTGTAGAAGGACTGCAAGGTTTTAATTACAAAGCTCTTCTTTTTTGTCATCAGACTGCAAATTGTTTGAGAGATAATGATTATACTGTATATTCTATATGTGCTATATGTTTTGTATTCAGAGTAGGTTAAGAAAAAAAAAACATAATAAATGAAATAAATGAAAATCAGTTTGTGAAAAATGACAGGCCGGTTTTAAACAGATCAGTTACACATACAGACTAATGTTTATTCATTCAGATCAGTTACGAACACCTTTTAATATTGTGTGGGGGGTTTAATCTCATTTTGAATGACATAGCTATAATGAAATAGTGGAATTATGCTGAAGAAAAGAAAAATATTATGCCTTTAGTGATTGCAAGACTAATGTCGGGTTATGTCAACATGTGACTATAATCTGAAGATAAAACAGCTGCCATAACAGAAGCCTGATTAATACAAGTCAAATTTGATCGTCAGGTAAAAATTATAATTACACGGGTGCTAATAGGGCTAATAAGAGTCTGAACACACAAAGATAGCAGTGTGTGAGATGCTATACGTGTACATCCCTGTAATTTCTATCTAGGAACTTTTAAATCATGTCAGGTTATAAAAGGGAAACGTAAAATTGCCTGTGTTTAAAGACCAAACAGATAGACAATGAACCTCTTAAGGCTTTAGGCGGTAATTAGAAACAAAAACCCAATCAATGTCTGCTTTTAATCGACAAACACTGTCTGATTGGCCAGTTGAACAAAAGCTGATTTACTCTAAACGACTCTCAAGTTTTGTTACTTGCATGATGACAATATAATTCCCCCAAATCTTGTTTGTAGTCATTACTGAGTGATTAGAGTCAATCAGTGGGCTGAAACACTGCAGACCCTCAACAAAATCAACGTTAAGTAAATTGGACTTTAATACCAAGAAAAGTGCACTGAAATTCGAACAAAGCCTGCATGTATTAAAGCTGTAAAAATCTATTTTTAATAATAAGAGTAAATTATTTACTCTTCTAGATGGAAGGAGAATATCTGCTTAATTGTAATGGAAAACAATGTGCAAAAGTCTTAAACGTCCTAATGTCTTTCTTCTTGGTAGGCAGACAGACAGATACAGTATATAGATTTATTTTAATATATATATTTGTTTGTTTCTTTTGTTTTGTGATGAAACATTTTGAGATTCACTTGCTCTATATGAGATTCACTTTTAAAAAGTCTCAACTAGGACATCTTACAAGGAAGAACAAATTGGATGTGTGTTGGTATTTACTCCAAACCATTCATTTTCCCTCTGAACTCCTGTTATTAGTAAACACTGAGCTGCCTTGCCTTGGGAGAGAAGCAGATAAATGTAGCAGGCCTGGGATTGTCTTTTCCCAAATAAAGCCGTAAGGAGTTAAAAAGCCAAGAATAAACGCAGCTTGAGTGTCGTATCAGTCCACAGGTCTTCAGTCATTACTTCACCAGTAACAACAACAAAGATGAATTAACAGAGACTGTTGATCCACACACCTATGTGCAAATCACAAACATACATCACGGCCGCTTACGATTATGGCACAGTAAGGGCAGTTGTCTCTAAGGACCCTCAGCACTAAGGTAAGTTATCATAGGGTGGAAAAAAAAGTAGTAGTTTGGTGGCAGCATCGGTGGCAGGTCGGTGTAATGGACTGCCAAGTTGCTGCTCAGAGGTTGGTGATTGATGCCTCGGTGTTGATGAATGCTAACACACACCCGCCCAAGTTAGTGGTGAGGTGACAGCTTTATTGATAAATGAACAGTGGGATATGTGGAGCTCATCAATCTCAGCCTTTTTAGCCAAAGAATAAAGTCCCTCATTGCCACTGGCGACCCCGTCCGCTCCCGAAAGGCTAAAACAGAGCTTCTCTCATGGACGGTTTTTGAAATTAAATCTCACTAGGGACCAGTTGAGATCAAAAATATACTGCAGCATGGACAAAAGGAAAACAGGAAAAGTCAAATGAATTAAAACTGTTGTCTGACGCATGTCTGTGAATGTGGGCATCAAATGGAGTCCAGCACAAACTTAATTACTTCATTAGGAATATAGAGTCCTTTATTTCAGCCCTCAATATTAATAAATAAGTATCATCATTTAAAGCGGTGACATTCAGCTTGAAAACAAAGATCGAATGCTTTCATTTATTTATCTCAATCAAGTTTCCCTTGATCTTTACATAGAAATCCCTGCAAAACAGCCCAGAGAAGGGGAAAAAAAGACTCTAAATCATTTTAGACGGAGCAAGCGAAAGAATAACAGATTAAAATGGGCAAGAGAGAGGGAGCGGTTGAGCGAGAACGATAAAAAGGAATGTTGAGGAGAACAGAAAGGTGACACCCTGGCAAAGATAGGCTGTGTTTCTGCCCTGAGAATGTCAACGCTGTCAGGAAGCTGGAAGGAGCAAGAGAACGCAGAATTGTAGAGATTAAGGACAGCATTGGCCTGCAGTCTGACCAAAGCAAGAGATGATCACACACATACCCAGACATTTGCACAAATATATCAGCCATGCCACATTGCCACAGACCAGGACCACAGGGAGAGCAGAAACACTACAGATTGATTTATCGCCAAGCATTCAGGCATGCGCGTCCCAAACCGTGCATATGCGTGCAAAAACGCACTCATTTCTGCTAAAATTACATTAGCTCACAATAAAAGTGTACAAACACAAAAACTCATCCAAACACACGCACTGTAATCTCAAATGACATGACGCCTCCTGGGCCTGGCGAGCTACAGTGAGCACGGATGACTTCATTGAGACAATTACCCCAATTAAACGCAAATGTCATAATTATCATACACAAGCGGAGCTGTTAGAGAGACCACGCGGCTGTTCTCTCTTGAAGCTGGCGCATCTGTCGAACGCCCGCTTTCTTCTCCCGACTGAACTTTAATAATGACGGCTCTGAGCGTTTTATTTGCCGTGCCGCCTTTGTCTCGATGCTGTCACCAACTGTCAGAGGCAGGAGGGCTTTGATCACAGACCTCGGTGTATTCGGCAGCCATTGAATGGTTGAATAGCTTCTGCCGGGACGGAACGGAGAGAGTCTGGAGCTTTCAGACAGGAAGGGCGAAGTGGAGGAGAGCGGAACTCAATCGGCGGGGGGCGTTCTCACGGCGTAACACTCATTCAGATCCATTCAGAAAAGCACAAAGGGACAGGAAAGGCAAATAGGGAGAGAGTGAGTCGGTATTCATTGGAAGAGAGATTAGATCAAGATTGCTACACAATGTGACAGGGGCTTAGTCTTTGACAGCAGTGTTCGCACAAAGCAACGTTCTTTCAATTTGCTGATGAACAAAGAAGACGGGCAGCAAAATGTACAGAAAATGGCCTCGGTGTGTTAAATCAAACAACTTACTCACCACTGCAGGTATGAACGATTGGTTCTGTGCTGAAACCAGACACTACTAGTCTGCTAACACAACATGTGATTTTGGACACAGAATGTAGCATTACCCAAAATCAAAATGTTTTTGGTTTTACGTGAGTCAGATCGACTTAAAACAACAGATTTTTATACCTTGTCATATCAGTTTCAAAATTGATAAGACAAATGGGCTCTGTTTCTTTGTATTAAAAGTATGCACAAGATTACAAAATTTTGCAACAAAAAAAAAAAAACTTTTTTGCGATAAGAAAAAATGGGTAAACTACAATGGAAGCACTTTTACAAAATAAATTCCACCATGCGCATTAAAAAAGTAAGGTGACTTTTTGAGTAACCAGCAGACCGATCTTGTTCACAGCATCTATAGGTTGCTTTTGTCATTCTGAAATGTCTGAGCAAAGCCTGTCATCAAAGTATTTCTATATAATTACTGTCTTACACAACTGCGTTCCCAAACAGCTGGCATCCACCTCTGAAAGCAATGAACACAATTATTGTGGTACGAATTGTATTGTGGTATTTTTTTATATATGAGAATTATTATATTCAGTGTCTTCTCCTGGTTTTCTTAGAGATGTTTAATGCCAGTTTATCGGGATGTGACTATTTTGTTCTCTTTGACTCATTGGATGGAAACTGCTTTATTCTCAAATGTTTTATGTTATGTTCATCTTTGGATGGAAACATAGCCAGTATCTGCAAAATGTAACTAAATGTTAGATGGCATTCAACGACATGTCAACTAGCAGTCATTAGAGTAGTAGACTGTCTGCCTAATAACTTACACCTTATTTTGATGGGTCCACAACATATAGAGTGATATACTGACCTGATAAAATTTGCAAGTATATGTCAACTTATTCTACTAACCCTGAACCTACCTTAACAGTCCAATCTGAGAGTTAGTAGACATGTAGTTGCAGCTGAATGAGAATTAGTTGAGATGTAGTTGACATGTAGTTAGTAGTAGAGTGTCTAAAACCATATAGTCGTAATTCAATACAAATTTTGCATTTAAAATCTTATATTTATTTTAGGTGTTATGTCACACAAAACACACAAAGGAAGTCGGAATATTAGAGTGAGTACACAACGTAAATTTTCTTTCAATGTATTCTAGAACTTTGGAGGAATTGGAATGAGCGAAATGAGTATACTAATACTCACAAAAAACATTTGCACTCGGATTTACTCGGATTTCTCAATCGACTGCACTTCTATCAAGATGGCAAACAGTTGCGCAAGGGTATAGGTGAGGGTCACAACAGTGTTAGTAGAGCTGACACAACACTGCTGATCGGAGTCAACACAGTGTTTTCTCTCTGTGTGTTTAATGTTTGCCTTTGGGAGATGAGGCCCATTGGTCCAGTACGAAAGGACAGTGTTTCCGTGACAGGTCAGCCAACTGTCAGACCGATGGACTCTCCATATAGCCCTCATTTCTCATGACTTGAGTAAAAAACACGAACACTGGCAGCAGGCAGGCCATCATTCCCGCGATCCGTCAGCGTGCTCGTAAAGCGGCCCATGGTGTCGACTCTGATGCATGTTATTCTCCATTCTGATACAAAATGAAAAATGAATGAAGACATAACTGTCAAAGAGATAATGGCAAATTACAAGGAACGGCATAGAGAACGTAATAGCCTACATTGTGCACTTTTTCTCATAATCCAAAATATGTTTATGGGCTGTCATTTTTCAGTGTTAGTGAATATTAAAACCTGCAGCAAATGTATAAAGAACGTTTCCTGACAGTGCGGCGAGATGGGTGAGTTATGAGTTATGGTGATGTCTGATCAGCACTGGCTGTTTGTTTTCCTTCAGATGGCATGAACAGCAGGAGTTCGTGTTTAGCCTAAGTTCTATGCTTCTCTTCTTCATCAGATAGCCGTAAACGATGGCGCTAACTGGCTTACGTTCATTTCAGCAGATTTGATGCTGCACTTAATTGACCTTCACAGCCGTTAATGAGGTAAACATACACATTGCTTCTGATTGGTTGCCTGGTACAAAGAGGAAATACTGGCACATGAGTTGCTGACAAGTGTGCGGTGGATCTGGTGACCCATGAGGGTGAAATGTGTTAATAGGACATTGCTGGTGTGATGTGAAGGTAGAGCTAATGTGAAACGAACTTGCAGACATCCAGCTGTCCTTCAGCCTATGTGTACATGCAGGTCAGCTCTTTGAAAGGTCAGGATTATACTAAAGGCAGAACGCTGTGTAACTTTCTCTATAGATCACAGACATCTGCCTGGAGAGACCTGAGAGACAGTACAAAAATTAACATAATTGATTAGGAACAGATGAATGCACAAACACCTTCCTGAAAAGCACACGGGTCAATGATGTATACTGCCGTTAAAATGTTTGGGGTCAGTAAATTTGTTCTAATTTAAAAAGGAATGAATACCTTTATGCAAGAAACAATACAGTGATAAAAAGTGACAGTAAAGTAATTTATAATGTTTCTTTTTATGGGGAAAAAACTGTTCTTTCAAACTTATCTTTAGAATGTTTTAAGATTTAGAATCTTAAAAAAAAGTATCACAGTTTCCACAAAAATTTAAACAGGACAACAGTTGTTTTTTATACATTGATAATAAAAATGTTTCTTGAGCACCAAGTCAGCATGTTATAGTGATTTCTGAGAGATGACTTTAAAGATGACAGCAATCCCTTTATAAAGCACATTAAAAAAAAAATTTGTTTGTTTTTTTACATTAATTTAATAGTTAAATCACATTAATAATCAATTTTAAATTGCAATAGTATTTTCTTTTAATGCCTTGGTGAACCAAATGAACTTCTTTCAAAAACACTGTACTCAAGCAAAATTGTTGTACGATGTGTTATACAAGAGTCACTGTTCTAATTGGTTTCACAGGATTATTTTTTTTATTTTTTTTACTTTTTTAGAAAGTTTCAATTGAACTAGATTAATTATAT